>MBFL02000121.1:0-92798 GCA_001696595.2 Aspergillus hancockii | reverse complement strand
CCGCAACTCCCCAACCCCAACCTGCAATCCAGTCAATTCGCCACATCCGCCGTCCAGAGCCGTACCAAACCAGCTTCCACTCCCCTTCCCCCAACCAACTGTCTCTCGCCACAATCCTCATGCAACAACAAACCGAAAAGGACGAAATCCGCGAGGCAGCAACCGCCAAACACAACCTCCAAGACATTCAGCAGGAACAAGAATTCCAGGCTTGGTGGGATAAGGAAAGTAGACGAATCCAAGGTCTACCAGAGCCAGGACGGCCTGTCCAGGACGAAAATGAAAGAAACGGCCAATCAGGTCGTGGGGGTCGTGGCAAGGGTCAGGGTCAGGGCCAGGGTCGGAAGAGACGCGGATGTGGAAAAGGTGGAAATGCCCCGGGGGGCGCCTCTCAACAAACACCTCGGAATAACAGTCCAGACCATACGCAGAAGAACTCGACACCCCAGCGAGACCAAAAGCATCGGACGTTCAGTGGAAATCACACCACTGATACCGGCGAGGGCAATAATGCTCGTCGTGGGGGGAGAGGTGGTGGTCGTGGACGAGGAAAAGTTAGTGAGAGGGTGCACAAAGCGTCTTCTACTCATTTAAAATCTTCTATTCTCTAATTATTTCTTGATACATTCCTTGTTGTCCCATGTACAACTGAGGCATTTGTTCTTTCACTGTTCTCACTTTAAAATCTTGTCATGATAGACGGTGGAGTTGTGCGCTATGGATCTATTGTACTATGCATGTTGTGCATTCACCCTATAATATAAACACTACAAGAGGTGGAACGGGAATAACGAGAAAGAGTCTTACTATAGATGAAAGACCATCGACCAACTATGAGAGAAAGCATCAATCCGTAAATTAGCCTGCCTAGATAAATCATTTGCGGGCATGCCCGGAAAAAATAGGTACATTATATTATTAACCGAAGATATCTATGCTCGGGAGATAATAATAAACAGAAAAGAGAGCTATTAAAAAAAAGGAACAATTTGAATGCAAACTGGGATCTCCATGTGAGTATCAACGTTACAGAAAAAAAGGAGCTGGTACGCTATACAAGATGGACCGTGAACGCCATGGATGCCCGAGCTGTTTGAACGAGTAACGAGGGGACAATATCAAGAAGTGTTGAAGGACGTGAGAAGGGTTGTAGAAGACATGAGGACATAAGGTGGGTTGTGAAATTGTTTGTTGTTGTTTTACATCAGCCAGCAGTGGCTACCTCACGGCTTTCCCACATACGACGAATCATTAGATCGGCTTCATTAGCTATGAACGATGGCTCTTCCGGGTACTCTTCTCCTGCGGGAGTGAGGTGGGCAGGTTCATCGGATGTGGAGAGGATGCGGTGAGAAGGGTGCTGGGATTTGGGTCGTTGTGCGGAGTCGGTGGATTCGTTCGCCAGATCGTCGGGTTCTTGGAGGTATGTTTGGGAGACGGACGTTTTCAAGTTTGAGCGCTTCCGACCCATCAGTTGTTTCGGCACTGGGCTTGCGCTGTCCGAGAGTTGCTGTTTGCCGTTTTGAAGAAGTGACAATGCTGGTGCTGACTTGATTGGTTTGCCGAGAGATGATGGATGTCGCTGGTGACCAGGGCCAAGTTTCATATCGTTGATGCGGGAAGCCAAACGACGGAAACTGTCTCCAGTCGGTGTCTGGAACCTTCGTACCACTGTAAGCTCCAAAGCAGTCTTCTCGTATGCCTTGCGGATGTGCTTGGCTTCATTATCGTGCACTGTGCCGGTCCGCGATGCCCCATTTACAAGCCCTCTTCCTACGTCGAATCCGGACCCTGGTCGGGAGTGAGCTGCTGCCATGAAGGTCGGGTCCATGGTTGACGGGGATGCGGTCGCTGACACGCCATGACTATCCGGCGGGGAAGTATTCAGAGCGGCAGTTCGCTGCAACCATAGCTTCTGCTGGGTACGGGAATGCGGTTGCGCCCCGGGTGGCCGGGAAGGAGGAGATGTTCGCGTTCCCTTTGCACTTGTTCCACGACCAGGAGATGGCGGGGTTTGTGGGTGATAATGAGGCAAGAATGACGATGGAGTATTCGGATCCGAATCGGTACGAGACGTTGCGCGAATCCCGCCGGTCTTGATGAACCTTGACACGCCTCCTTCGATCGAAGACGATGTGGCCTGTGTTAGGTTTCCCGGGGTGCTACCCATTGCAGTTTGTGATGAAGAGAGGGGAGGACGTCGTAAGCCGTCATGGCCGGAAGCTAAGTTCGTCAGAGAGGTATTGCGTGACAACGAATCCATAGCGGCTGGCTTCGCAGTGGCCGAGATGGAAGACATGGCGGGCGGTGCTTTGGCTGAATGGGAAGGACTTAAGAGACGGGATGCAATGTCACCGTGGTCAGCAGTGCGGTTACCTTCTTCACGCTCTTCTGTATCTGCCGGTCGCCTTTTCTTACCAACGTCGTCGTCGCTTTCGTCTTCGTCGTCACCGTCGGGTAAATTGTTGGTGTGACCAAAATTATTCAAGCTCGACTCTGGAAGGCTGGTCGACCGAGGGAACTGTGGATAAGAGCGCTTAACGAATGTCAAAGGATCCACCAATACTGCGATGTTCTCCACACTCTCTTTCGACTGAGCGACCGAGCTGCGCCTCGTACTCTCTGGAGACTGAGTCGTATCCTCCCACCCGTCGTCGTTATCGTCAGAGTCGGCTAATTCGAACCCCACGGTTTTCTTTTTGCCCGAACTTGTATGTGGACGATCCGTGACCAAGGCCTTTTTCCCTGGTTTTCCGAGGACACTATTACTATTTCGCCGAAGAGCAGGGCTCGAGTTATTCTTTTTCATAGAAGTAGTAGTGTGATGGTTTTCACCCACAGCTCCATCCCAGCGGACGTGGTGCGACCCACGCGGACTCGTCGCGGGCGTTACAGCAGCGGGAGTCGCAGGAGCGGACTTCTTGCGCTGATGATGACGAGCAGGAGCGTCCGTGGTGGGGATTTGTTGGTGAGAAAGATGTCTCTGCAGTTTATTCAGATTTTTGCCAAAAGAAGGATTACGATGATGGTTGCGATGACCGCCGCCGACTATATGAGCACGATGGGCCCGCTGCCCGGCTTTTTGGTGAGAAGTGTTGGAGTTGGCGAGATCGCTTTGGGTGGAGGATGTCGATCGCGTGACAACCGCTTGTGAGGAGACTGCGCGACGACCCAGACCGGGGCGCTTGACCGGGGACGAGGTGTTAGAGGTCGGCATGGCGGTAAGGGACGCAATATACTGGTCAGCGAACGGAAGAGCAGCTCCGAATGGGGCGACAAGCAGGTTGCCGAGTACGATCGTGGTTGGACGCAATTAAATTAGGTGGTACGACAGACTCTTGGACCTTGCGGAGAAACTCGCCGGTAGGCAAGAAAGGGAAGCAAGAAAGAAAAAAAAAAAAAAAAAAGCAACGACTGCGAGTGCTCTTGCGTTGTTGAGCCTATCCCCCGACAGCGCGGGGGTTGCCCGCGCGAAACAATTGGTGGAGGTGTGAAGTTCGTTATACCCGAGGGTTTGATTAACCTTGTGCAGTAGTTGAAAATTAAGGGATAAGAGGAAGAGGAGGGGAGAGAGGGAAGGTGAGGGGTTCGGAAGAAGACGAGCCACTGCTTTTAAACTTCAGAAGACGTTTGTCAGAACGAGAGATGTGAGTGAAGAGAAGGAGAGAGGGAGAATGAGAAAGAGAGAGAAGGAAAGGAGATGTTGGTTGAAGGGAAGAAAGTGAAGAATGGGAAATGAATGAATTGAGTGTGGTATTACCGTTACGCGCGTTACTCAATGGACAACTCCGGAAGTCTAGACCGCATTGGGGGTGGATCAAGGACTCTCAAATAGAGAAGACACTGAGAGATACTATTCTAGGCCTTTCATGGCTGGGGGGAGGAATCTCTCATCAAATTCATGTTAACTACCGCAATATAGGCAAGTTCTGATGGGGTTGGAACGCTATGCCAATCTTCTTTGCATATTCCATGAATTTCCTCCTTCAGAGTCGATCCTCCTGCGTCATCATACATATTGGTGCAGGGAAGATAATCAGCCAATGAGTCGATTGTATCCAATCCATGTTGAGAACAGGAGGGCGTGTATACTCTCTAGGTGGTAGAAGGTAGTACTAGGTACCTTTATCTAGACCCCCTTAATTTTCTTAGCAAAAACACTTAATACAGACGGTATACTTTACCTAGGAATGATTGAAAGCATTTATTCACCGACTAAATTTAGCTGTAAACTATACCGGACTTGCGTGGACATATATAAGCCCTAATCAACGAGGCAACACAACCCATGGAAAGCACTTTCTCACAACTCGTATATAACTGTAGGCTATTGGTTCTAGACAAAGAATATCTTTTGCAACTCTCACAACCAGGACAACAAGCAGATAAAGCGTAACACACGGAGGAACACCACTCCAAGACTTTTGCTCCCGTAACTACCACTAGTAGAAGTATACACAGACCAGCAAATACTAGCATACAAATATGTACAACTTCATTACCTCCCCATCCACCCACCATCCACCGTCAGAATCTCCCCAGAGACATACGCACTCGCCCGACTCGCCAAGAACACCGTCACGCCTTTGAAGTCCTCCGGTGTCGCCCATCGCCCGGCAGGGATTCTCGCCAGAATACTCGCCGACCGCTCCTGGTCCTGCATCAACGCCGCCGTCATCTCCGTCGCCACGTACCCGGGCGCAATGGCGTTGACATTGATACCCTTGGCAGCCCACTCATTTGACAGAGCCTTGGTTAATTGCGCTACCCCTCCCTTTGCCGCTGCATAGGCCGGGACGGTCAGTCCACCCTGGAAGGAAACGAGAGAGGCAATGTTGATAATATTTCCGCGGTGGCCCGAGGAGTTGGGTGTTCGGGTGAGCATGTAGGCGCCGATATCACGGCAGAGGGTGAAGACGGTGGAGAGATTGACTTGGAGAACCTGTTTTCATTACCATTGGTATGCATGTCATCAGCTAACAATAATAGGAAAGTTAAGTATGTACCTCATCCCAGTCCCCATCTGGAAAGAGGTGACTTGGGTGTCGTCTTTGAATACCGGCGCAGTTAGCAAGAATATTGATATCGTGTCCGTCTTTCAGAACGGCTGATACTAGCGATGAGATGGAGTCTCGGGAAGACAGATCGGCTGTGTAGATCGTTGCCTTGCGCCCTATGGCTTCGATCTTTCGCTTAGTATCCTGGTTGTTGGTGTCTCTCTGCGCG
Source organism: Aspergillus hancockii (assembly GCA_001696595.2). Taxonomy (NCBI): domain Eukaryota; kingdom Fungi; phylum Ascomycota; class Eurotiomycetes; order Eurotiales; family Aspergillaceae; genus Aspergillus; species Aspergillus hancockii. The sequence goes on along the minus strand of MBFL02000121.1, from coordinate 87,572 downwards.
GTGTCAGTAAATTTGATCCTGAGAGCTTTTGCTGTTTGGCTGTTAGGTTAAGCTCCTATACCTGAACTACAATAATATCTGCACCGGCCTCAGCCATTGCAATAGCCATCTGCTGTCCAATGCCCCGAGTTCCACCGGTGACGAGGGCAGTTCTGTCCCTGAGCGAAAAGATGTCCATTCTGCCTATATATCCGGAACGCTAGCAATTACCTACGAACAGTCCAGGAAGACTGGGCGCAACGAGCGAGCTATTTATAATCGTCTGTCAGTTTAACAAGAGTAATAGCAGCTCGGACCTTTCCCATCCATTAAATGTGATCCCCCACGTCCCCGCAACGTTTACGCGGAGTACATTCCGGATGGTAAATGATTAGCCCCGTGGACAAGGCATTAAGATACCAAGATAAATCACCTACAGCTCAACTACCACTCTCGAATACCCCCATCCGGCCCATAAAACTCCTTCGGAAGCCACGGCTCCGTCTCAGCACTAATCTTCCTCACCAACGCCTCATCAATCTCAATCCCCAACCCAACACCCTCCGGAGCCGTCACAAACCCCTCACTAATATCAAACACCGACTTATCCACCAAATAGCTACTCAAGTCAATATCCCCCGCTTCCACATTATAGTGCATCCCAATCGACATCTCCTGAATAGCAAAATTCGGTGTCGACAAAGCAACCTGTACAGACGCTGCCAGCGCAATAGGACCCAAAGGACAATGCGGCGCAATAGCTACATCATAAGTCTCAGCCATACTAGCAATCCGCTTCGTCTCCGAGATCCCCCCCGCATGCGCAATATCCGGCTGCAAGACATCCACGGAAGCATCCTCCAGGAACCGTTTCACATCCCAGCGGGTGTACAACCGTTCCCCGAACGCAATGGGGATGGTGGTTGAATCGGAAAGCTGCTTGATTGCTTCGGGATGCTCGCATAGTAACGGTTCCTCGATGAACAGTGGTTGGTATGGCTCTAGAGCCTTAACGAGCTGTTTGGCCATGGGTTTGTGTAGTCGGCCGTGGAAATCTAGTCCGGCGTCGAGTCCTAATGCCTTGACTTGTTTTAGGCGCTCGACGCAGGAGGCTAAGGCTGAGGGGGAGTCGAGCCAGTTGAGATCCGCTGTTGCGTTCATCTTGACACATTTGAGTCCCTGTGCAATGCGCGCTTTGCTGCTGGACGTTAGTGTGTGGACTGTGTTTCCCAGTGTTGATAGATAGTTACGTACGCTGCGACTTCCACATCGCTGGGCCGGTCGCCTCCTATCCACGCGTAAACCTGTACCTTCTGCCGCACTTTGCCTCCGAGTAGTTGATATACAGGTACCTCGAGTGTTCGTCCCTTTAAATCCCACAGCGCAATGTCGATTCCGGAAAGTGCGGACATGAACACTGGTCCGCCGCGATAGAAACCGAGTCGCCAGGAAGTTTGCCAGATGTGCTCGATATCACTGCCGCTGATGAGTATAGTGTTCTCTATCAAGGGAAGCAACCAACCCAAACAAGGGCGAAGAGCGAGACGTACTCCGCTTCATAGCCCACGATTCGCGCAATGATCTCATCCAACGCACCCTCCACAGCCTGCGTATGACCTTCTAAAGTGCCCTCTCCCCATCCGAATCGGTCCTGTTCATCGGTGACTTTTACGAAAAGCCAGCGAGGCTTGACGCGGAAGTACTCAATTGATTTAATTTTGGCCATTTTTGTTGCTTGATGAGACTGAATAGTTAAGCAGATCAATAGTCATTGATTATGACCTCGGGATTCTTATAAAGTTCAGCTATCTACACGATCGGATATGTATACAGTGAACGTACAGCTGCATCGCTTCCCCGCGTGGGGGTCTCAACAGTCTGGGGGATAAAGAGGAGCTATTGTGCTTTGACACCCCACGTTTCAGATATAAAGCTCTATTCGTGGAGGAATATGGGGGGAGCTCTGTGCTCTTGTCGACAAAGGCTATTGGCTAAAACGAGCCCAGGATTGCTTTGTTCAGTGACAGCCTCGTTACAGGGATACTCGGATATACTCCAGGGCTTGCGGAAATGATTCCGGTCTAGAGCTATACCTACATACCCTGACGACGACACACGGATAAGAGCCTGCAGAGTCCAAACACCGACAAATCCATTCGGAAAATAACTCGATAGTATCTAACCTAGTAAACATACCTAAAGTTCAAGTTCTCCTTATCCGTCAGATCACTAAACGCAGTCTGATCCATCTCCCACTGCCTCACCTCATTGCCCTCCCCGTCCGGCTCAATCCCCTGCAACCGGTCCCGTCTACGATTCTCCCAAGCCAGCATCATCCGCAATAAGATAACTAGCAGGACCTCCACGAAGTTGGAGACGATCATCGACCATATTCCCAGCGGATACCGTGGGGCCTGGTCCCCTTTGTAGAAGAACGGACCCGCGATATTCCCAGCGCACACCCCGATGAAGATCATCGCATTTGTGACGACCTTCTTAGTATGACCAGCGATATTAGCTGTAAGAATGGAGAGAATCAGCACGAAGGATGCATTGTAGGATCCAGTTAGATAGTAGCAGACCAAGCGGCCGACTTGATTGGATTCGGGAAGGTAACACAGTCCGAAAGAGCCGGCTAGATTGGGGAGAACGAAAAGGACTGTGACGTAGCATCTGTTGTTCTGTGGAAGACGGTCGTTGATCCATATGCTGATTACGATCATGATGGCGATAAAGGCTCCGTAGGGTATTTGCATGAGGGTAGTCACCACTGGATTGTGAATAGTTAGCATCACATCGCATCAACCAAGTCAAAAGCAGAGTGGTAGGCTAACATACAGGTGGAAAATCCAAATCCTTTCAGGATCAAAGTTCCAAAGTTTGAGATACCTCCGTTGGGAATGTTTCCCGACAGCCCAAGGAGGAGAAACACCCAGACTTTCCAATCCAGGAATGCCTCCCATATCTGCGCTGGCTTGAGTGTCTTGTTTTCGACACCAGTCTGATTTTCTCGCAGTCGTTCCACTGCCAGGCGTTTTTCTCTCGGTGATAGATATCGCGTTGTGACAGGGGAGTCGGGCAAAAAAATGATGATCAGGATACCCCAGAGAGAACATAGGGCTCCGATTATGAGGAACTCGTACTTCCAAGAGGCCAGCGGGCCTTTGATATGGCCAATACCGTATCCAAGAAGACCGCCGAGGGCGATCCCGAATCCATTAGCGGTATACCAAAGTCCGATTCGGATAGGTTGTTGACGGCGCGTATACCACATACTTGTTATGAGCATGAATGCTGGATCACTGAACTATTAGTCTTTAAGTACATGAGGAGTCTGGAGAAAATCTACCTGCATGCTTCTGCTGCGCCGGATATGATACGGAGCACAGCAAGTTGGACAAAGTTCTTTGCGGCCGCTATAGGAATTAGGAAGAAGCAGATATCTCTATGGGACAGTGATGGGTCGCACCTTGTAGCATAAGAAAGAAGCCCCAGAAAAAGATGTTGGCTCCAAGATACTTTCCCACAGGAAATTTCTGCATCAAAAAGTTGGTCGGAAAGGCCCAGGCCTATCGCATCATGTCATTAGCTTGTGCACACCACGGTAATCGTGCACCAGATGTTGTTGCAAGCCATTTTTGTGACCAAGTTGAACATCCATATAATTTCGAGACAATAACAGTCAAGTTTCAGCATGTCATACCAGAAAACCAAAATAGAAAGCACTCGATAACCACGAGTACTGCTCCCCTGACAGACCCAAACCTCCATTGATGCCAAAAATGGCTGCGTATGAAAGAGTGGTTTTGTCAATCTGGTACAGTCAGATTCCAAGTTATCAATATCAAAGATGTGGCTCACGTAATAGAAGGCATAGCAGACAGCTAGGAATGGCAGAATCATAAAATCGATCTTCCGAACAAGCCTCTTGTTTTCAGCCGGGTCGATATCTTCGTGCAATTCGTCGAAATTGTCTAAAAGTGTCAGGGCAGTGTCACCATTGTAGATCTTACCAGGCTGTCCAGGGATAGCCGCGACGTGTATCGTCGAGGGCTTGCCCCCTTGTTCTGTTGACGGAGCAGGCGCAGGAGTTGGGTGCTTTGAAGGCATTGCTATGCTTTGGGACGTCCTATTCTATTGTCTTGACGGCCGTAAAGTCTCATATGAGAGAGTGGGCTTTAATCCTTCTCCACCTTCTACTAACAGGATCAATCTTGCTAGTAGAGGTCGATCTGCCGTTCAGTCCCCATCGTCGAGTAACGTGCGTGGGGGTGTCCAAACAACAAAATCTGGGGAAGTTGGTGTTCTCCGCATTTTGCCTGTGAATAGATCAACTCCTTGCAGATCGATACAGTATGCTATGGGCTCCTCTGTTTCGTGGGGGAGTGTGCGTGGGGGCTAAATTGTCTTGTTGGCAACACATGCTTTATTGGGCTCTTGTGATTTGTCGCATAAAGACAAAGTGATTCTCATGGACAACTGATGCCCAAGTGCGATCTTGTTATAAAGCTGTGGTGAGCTATGCGTATTTTACCTGAGAATAGCTATATGATTCATTCGATCATTCTATGCACAACCTTTCAAGGTAGTATTTGATTGCATATTATTTGTTGAGTCTATAGTGTCCTGCATACGTAGCTCTTCAGGGATCTTTGAATGCAGTACAGAAGAACTAATATATACCAAGAAAGAATCTACAAAGAAGCTCTGACTCGAACATCCACAGCTCGAACCAAAGCATGAATCGTATCCAAAATGGGAGTCTCCAAACCCAACTCCTTAGCCTTCCTAGCCGGAAATCCCAGAATAACCTCAATCTCCATAGGCCTACCATTCTTATAATCCGTCTGCATGCTACTCCCAATACCCGGCAAAGAGTTGATTTTGTCCATCAATTGATCAACAAGCCCATATTCCAAGCTCACACCACATTTGCGCCCAACATCAATAACCTCGCGCATCAAACGACGTGTTAAAGACGTCGCATCTGCACTAGAATGGAGCCAAGATTGCGTATCAAGCAGAGTCAAGGCAGTGAGCGGATTCCAGGCCGCATTCCAGACGACCTTCTCCCAGCGCTGCCGTTGCATATCCTCGAGGATCTGGAACTTGGTTTTGCCTTCTTCCAGCAGAGAGGCGAATGTGTTTAATCGACTTTGCTCGAGTGATTTATCCAAAGAGGTGTTGGGAAACAGGCCGATCTGCATGTCTTCTGATTTTGTGTGTTTGATCGTTCCCGGTGACGTTTGCGTAGCGCCGACCCATGTCTTGTACTCGTGAGTCTATTTATCAGTCGCCGCTGGAGATGGATGGACATACCACGCAGGTTATAATAGAGGACATGGGGAATGCCTTTCGGAAAGGCTCCTCATTTCCGACGCCGTTTTGGATAATCACAATGGTCGTCTTTTCGCTCATGGCCGGTTGGAGTGCAGATGCCACCACCTTTTGTTCGATAGCTTTATGAGCGCAAACGATGTAGTCGAATGGACTAGAAACCTCGTCGAGAGATTTGATGACTATACCAGTAAGCTCCTTTGCTTATGAATGTAGAACTGGGTTAATTTACCTTGGAGAGGATGGAATCTATGTTGTCCATGGTTTTCGCTGTCGATGAATATACCCTATTAGACGTGAAGTTAGTTGTTAGAGACTATTTCTATTTAGTCGGTTTAGCAACTGAAATTACTACTACATACATTTTCTTTGACAGCATCGTAATTTGACCGCGCCACCACTGTCAAACCAACTTGGTCAGAGCGACTTAAAACGAAGGCATAAAAAGAGCCAATGCTATATGGGACGGTCAGCAATGTGCAAGTAGAAGGATGGAAGGACTTACGCCCCTAAGCCATATAGGAGAACATCAATGTGGTTGCTCATGATCAATCGAGTTGAATCTGAATGCCTCATATGTCGGTATCCAACAGTGAAACGCCGAAGGTGATAAGAAGTACACCTCTCAACTAGTTAACATTTCTCATGCGGGGTTTCGGGGTGAAGACCGATAATGGACGTGGGGGTTGAATATCCGACTCGAGTATTAAAACTACTAGTGCTTGAATGGATGTTAAGAAATTTGTTTAGTCAAGGGCTAGATGTTGCATTTTCTATGTACACCGTACTTACAGCAGGCAGGAATTGTTGAGTGCTCACTATGGTGCGTTGCTATCATTTCGTAGATTACAACTTCACTGATCCCACCATGTCTCTTTCCAATCGAGCCGTGTTCAGGAGATGTGGTCCCAAGCCCCTTGAATTTGTCACCCCCAAAAACACCATGTTAAATTCTATCTCTTGTCGTAGAATCTCTATGGCTCGTCGAGCTCCTTGTTCACCATATCCAGCTGCAAGACTATAGAGGATTGGCCGACCGAGCCCTACGGCAGTCGCACCCAAAGCCACAGCTTTCAATACATCTGTGCCTCGTCTAATGCCACCATCAATAAAAATTTGCATCTTGCTGTCAATAAGAAATGGAGCATATCGTCGAATCTCCAAAAGGGTAAGGAGGGGTGGTTGGGCGCTGTTGCCGTCAGTTGTTGTTCCTCAAACCATACGCTTAGAATCAAGACATACGTATCTTGCGATCGTCCTCCATGGTTCGAGAGGACAATACCCTGAACTCCGCAGTGATACGCTTGTACTGCATCCTCGACGCATTGAATTCCTTTAATGACCACCGGTAATTTTGTGAGCCCTCGCAACCACGAGAGGATATCCCAATCGATAAACGGGGAAATGGCGCTAGCCATGGTTTTGGCAACACCTTGCCCCTGCCTGGATGAATCATCTCTTGCCTGAACATAATTTATGTTAGTCACATCCTAATTCCTTCAAGGGATACCAATCGTGCCTGAACCTGGAGATTCAACCGTTCATCCATCTCCCGTTTCCCTACGACTGGAGAATCAACCGTGATCCAGATGGCACTAGCGCCAGCAAGCTCCGCGCGCCGAACCATGTCTTCGGACTTTTTTATGTCGCGATTCACATATAGCTGCTGGAAAATGGGCTGCTCCGGGCTAACCCGCGCATCCATAACGCTTTCAACGGGAATACTAGAACCATTGGCGAGTACTTGTACCAGCCCCTCTTTCCCAGCTGCCGCTGCCATGGCACGCTCCCCGTCGGGATGAGCGAGCTTAGCAATGCCAACAGGACTCATGTAGACCGGCAATGAGACTGGTTTCTCCAGAATGGTAGTCGTTGTATCTACAGCACGGATACTGCGAAGAATGCGCGGCCGAAGAGAGACTTTCTGAAATGCCTTGTTGTTCTGCCGCTTGCTTATTTCATCATCAGCCCCGGAGGTGCAATAAGCCCAAGCATTTGGGGGAAGATGCTGCTGGGCGACTTGCTCGAAATCATGAAGATTGAGCAAGTTAGTTAGTGAAGGAGGCAGATTGACATCCTTGTTTGAAGGTGTGATTATGTTGACATTGTTCGATTTTGCCAGCGTACCTGGCTCAATGCGCCCACGAAGAGCTGAAGGTGCCAAAGTTTGTGACAGGATCTCTTTATCATGCACTGAGTCGTAGTCCGCTGTGGCATCCTTCCCAGCACATCGGAGGATAACGTTTGGTCCTCCCGGATGAAGATCAACAAAGTCTAGAGATCGTCAGAACCAGGGCTGATGGGTATTTGAGAGCATTGTTGGCATCCGGACCAGTCACATCATAAACAGAGCCATGAACTGCAATCCAGCAGGACGCTTTACTATTGTGTCTTTCCACTTCATTGCGGGTCAACCACATTCTGTATACTCGTGGTATCAAGGGTATACAATATCGAATTGTCAGTCATGACATCTCCATTTGTTACAATGCAAGAAAAGGTAATTAAGCTACCCTAAACCCGATGCCATCCCCGGAAAAACAACGTGGGGTGAGATGTGGGGGTTCATGGTGGGATAAGTAGTCTCGAGTTGCTCTGATTCAGATCTTCGGGAAGTTAGGGAACAACAAAGCTTCCCCCGCATTCGGGCCACAAACTGACCATGCTCCTTTCGACTAGTGTACATACATACATGCCGGCATTAGACCAGAATTCGATACCCCTTTCTTGGATAGATTCTATACGAGTTCATGACCATGTGGAAGCCAGAGCTAATCATCAAGGATTGAGATACAATTTCGCGGTCTGCTAACAACCAAAACAACAACTGGTATCATAAACGTCACAAAAGGGAAAACCAGTTATAGCGAAGTAAATATAAAATCCATTTCTCATCACACTAATGAGTTCACCGTGCCTTACAACTCAATCAAGCTCTCTTCAACGGCTGGCCGGGACTGTGATGGTGGTTGATATTGTTGTGGCGGTGGAGCGGTTCCGCCTGGAGGAGCATGGTTGACAGCATACGGATCATGGTGCTCCGGGACTCCCTGGGGATAGGTAGAAAGAGAGTGCCCAGGTGGAGGGTAGTAATATGACGGAGCCGAGGGCTCGGTGGGTTGACGGTGAAGTATAGGTTGGCTGCTTGGTTGCATGGGGTGAGAGTCCGACAGATGTAGGTACGCAGGAGATGGCATTTGCTCGGTTGACGGTGGTTGCTCTGGCAAGCTCGGTGCAGAAACGCTGGCATGTCCTGCTGACTGATACTGGGAATCGCGTCGCGTCACAGGCGACGGCTGATAAGATGGGTCTGCTTCACTCTGTGGAGGAGGTGGGTATGGGTTTGCTTCATGCTCTGGCTGGCTGGGTGCTGTATAGAAATGTGTTGGTGCGGCTGGGCCAGGATAAGCCGAGGGGCTTTGAGGAAATGGTGTATTGGCGGCGGAGATCTGAGGGGACGCAATTTGTGCGCTTCCATTCCAGGGCGGGTTTTGCGGCATGGGGTGAGGGTGCTGCGAATACATCCCGGGACTCATGGCGCCGCTACGCGTTCCCGCTCTTTCGAACCCTTCCCCTTCCGCTTGCCGTTGGGGGTAGGGGGTCGTCTTAGAAATGGGTGGCTTATCCGCACCTGAATTACCATAATAAAAATTTTCGACTCCGCCCTTCCCTTCGGTTACATGCGATGGCATAGTAGGGTACATATTGGGGTACCGTGCGCCGCCAGCGGCTGATCCATATCCTAGGGAATGTTGTGAATATGCACTAGAGAGACGTTCCTCTAGCATGCGGTCGTAATACCGGACGACAGTAGATAACTTAGAATGTAGATCAAGTAGGGTGTCTACAAATCGTGGTCAGTACTAGTAAGCTCCCGAATATAGATAACAACATACCATGTTTACTCATAGTCTCGCCGTAGCTCCGGGCCAATTTCGGTCGAAGAGCGCCGATGCTCTCATACAATTCTTGGATCTGAGGTTCGCGTAGAATAGTGCCTGGTGGCTGGTGTTGTAATCGGTCAACAAGAGTGGCAAAAAGGTGGATATTCTCAACTTCGACAGGGCTGAGCTCGTAAGGATTTTTGGGTAGCGGTGTGGCGCCCGGTATTTCTTGGAATGAAGACGGTTCGGTAGTGGTGGTATTTTTCAGAGCAGCTGCGTGCTTTTGCTTATGTTGTTCCATGTCACGCAGGGATGCCTCAATAGCGGCCTTTAAATCTGCATCCTCCTCCTCTTCGACCCTTGATTGACTAAATACCTTCGGCGGTTCCTGGGAAATCTTCGGCTGTGGGACGTAGCCGGTAGATCCCTTGCCTTGTGCCTCTTCTAAACTTATCTGCAAAGCCCGACGCAAATCATCATCAAACCCACCCTCGGCCCGAGCCGTACGGGGTTCCATCACGCTAGACTTTGTGATAGAAGTGTTCTTGAAAGCGGATCGATCCGAAAATCCAGAGGTGAATGGCTTTGAGGTTAGTTTTGCGTAACACCCATCGTCTACTCGCACAGGTTGCAATATTCCCAGATGAGGTAGTGGCAAGTTTTTGCTAGAGCACTGAGCATCGAAGACGTTACCACAGTTTCGGCAGTGATGTCTGCGGTTCATGAAACTAAATGGCGTACGACAGCGCATACAGACATCGGAATCGATCCATTCGGGAGGCTTTTATGGAAAAAACTAATGTTAACGAAGCCAAGATAGCTGCAGCTAGGGATTACACATACCGCGCTACTCTCAAGCATGCTCCCGCTGATATTATGAGTCTTTGGTGGAAATCGGCAACCCTCATCCTGCAATTTCCGATATGTTTCCCCAACATAACTCAAGTCCATACGGCCCTGAGCTGCCATTGCCCAGTCCTGAATCAATTCTAAAATCTTCTCTCGTACCTCCGTATTAAGCGGGGCACCTTCTGCTTTCAGAAGGGAGACGAGGTTATCCATGAACTCGCGGGACGCGATTTCGGCTAGGAAATGCGTTCCGCCATTTTTGACGCATGTATCTGTTAACTATAGAACATAACGCATTAGCACACTTGGAACGCGAACTAGCGCTTTCGGGATGGGGCAGTGAAGCTAACCTTCAAGGTCGCTAACTGGACGTTCGGGTTTTTGTTTTCCAATCGTCGTTTCAGAGACTTCATCGCATCCTTAGGTTGAACGCTTTTTGATCGGATGAGGTCTGAAATCTCTAGGTTGAGGGCAATGTCCTCCCTAGTGTAAGGGTTAAAATGGGCTCCAGTCCGCATGCCACTCCAAGGGGTGGTAGAAACGACGCGCAACTTACAAAGAAGATGAGGTGGCCTTCTCCACCTGTTCATCAATCGGGGATGACGAAGAGAACCAGCCCGCCATGGTGACGGTGATAATATCACAAAAGCTCAATTGGTAGTTTTGAGGATGGCAGAGCGAAGAGTAGCTATGACGTTGGGTAACGGCGGGAATGAGGGGGAGAAGGAAATCGATACCGCAAACGTTGTGGAGAGAACAAGATAGAAGGAATCGGGCACAGTTCTACCTGCCAGTGGATGATATGAGATAAACGCGCGTAAGAGGGGGAAGAGATGAGAGAGTTGATACAAGCTCCAGGCAGATCCATCGACACCTAGGTATCAACTGAGGTACCGTACCAACTTGCCTGACAGAGTAAGTGACTGACGGCTTAGCCCGCTGACTCAGCCGCCCCAAAGGTACTATGTGGCGTCATAGCTCCGGGCGGTGAGTATCACCCCCGTTATTACGCTCGTAATCCTCCGAGGTAGTCATCTGTAAACTTACAGGTTTTACCCCAGAAACATCCCGCAATTTGTCTGCCTTCTATGGATGAAGAAAGATCTTCCTCTTTTTGTGATATTGCCTGGTCGTCAAACTCTTTTGGTTTACTCCTTTATTCGCTCTTTTTACGCCGCTTTGTTTCCTTTGCTTGAAGCCTAATCCTCCTGCTGTCCCCGACCATTGCATCTACGTGTCTTTGAGATCCGTTACCGCCTCCGAAGAACCACCGTCTACGCACGACACCCCACCTAGCTTTCGAAAGCGCTCTTGGTTATGTACTGAATGAAATGCTTCTCTTGACTGTCGTATAATGTCCTCAGATGCCGCAACTTTGCCCTCACCACCGGGCTTTGCGCCGTGGGAAACTATCAGTCCGCCTAGAAGTCAAATTAGCAGACCAGGGTCGCTTCCAAGAAACGACCATGCCACCTCAGCTGGACCTCCACGGTTTCCTAACATAAAGGACCTCCAAGATCAAGCCGCGGCTCTAGATGTCAGCGAGACTTCATCGGTATGTCTCCTAGGGTCTCCGAATCCCCAAGGTATCACCGTTTACTAACTTGCGGTAGCTGAGCGTCCTCCTTAGCACCGCCCAAGACGCAATAAAGCAGGCCAGGAACTTTGCGGACAATGGTCAACCGGACAAGGCCTACGTGCAGTACCTTCGTGCTTCTGAGATTACCATCAATATTATTCCTCACCACCCTGGCTATCGAGCCACTGCCAGCCAGCGCTCGGAATGGTACAAACAATTTGCAGATCTGATGATGGTATGGTTCCCAGTCGAGTTCCTGTTTTGCCAATTTATATTGCTGGAAATAAATCGGTTCCAATAATTTTCACTGTACATTGTTTCGTGCAGCTTTGGTTGACCGCAAGACGTAGGCCGTACGAACGAAGCAAGGGACCATGGACGATATCAAGCAACAAATCTTGGAAGACAACCTCATGAGCAATGTACAGCCCACGACTGCATCCGTATCCGGTTATCAGAGGCCTTTTTCTGAGATAATTCCTGCCGGCACTCTTCGAAGTCCGAGTCCGAGGGGTCGTGAAACTGAACAAGGAGACAATTCATTCCGGATGCCAAGCCCATCGCAGTTTCAACGCTTATCCGGTCTACAAGAAAAGCCAAAGAGGCATTCTACTCCTGCGGAGGATGTACTAGCCCAGCGTTTTGCCAAATTAAGAGCGTCCCCCCCTGCTACAAACGACTTATTTCCGGCAACGAATGGTCAAAATGCTGGTGCCTCCACGCAGGGTTACGATGGCGATTATTCCACACGGCCATTATCTTACGTGCGCCAAGGGCTACCGCAAAATTCAAATCTTACATCGCCCTCGCGGCGACCCCTAGGACCCCGTAACATGGGCTCTTCACACAACGTCCCGGTCCTACCTCCCAAGATTCCCCTCAATACGTCTCTACCTCGTGCGCCGGACCCGGCCTACAGTCCAATATGGACAGTGCCATCACAACCACCTTCCAATCCACCTAGAACTTCGATCGAGAGCTCCCGTCCAGTTAACCCGCGATACTCTCACCTCGCTAATTCACCTCATAGCAGCCCAAGTCGCAATGGCTTTGACGACAATCCTTATAGATCACGTACTCCGAATGGAATCCACCAGGTGAAAGAAACCAGAAGCAGTACAGCCGATTTGCCACACAGTACTACAATTAGCGCCCATGATCTACTTGACTGTCTTCGCAGATACAACGTTTTGTTGATCGACGTGCGCCCGCGGGACCAGTACGATAGCGGACATGTATATGCGAAATCGATTATATGTGTTGAACCAGTAGCACTGAAAGAGAATGTCTCTGCGGAGGAGCTTGAAGAACGTCTGGTGGTATCTCCTGAACATGAGCAGTCCTTATTCGAAAGACGTAACGAATTTGACCTGGTAGTTTACTATGACCAATCCACCGATTCAGTCAGCTACCTTGCCGGGTCCCCTGTTGGAACAACAGCGCCGCATCTTAGAGCACTCTATGATACTCTTTATGAATTTAATGCATACAAGCCCTTGAAAGATGGACGTCCTCCCGCCCTTTTGCTGGGTGGTCTCGACGCCTGGGTTGATCTTCTTGGGCAACAATCCCTCGCCACTTCCTCCACCGCTGCAGTCATGGGGTCGCTCCAATCAAAGCGTCCAGTTACGAGGCCAGGGCGTCTTGGACGGGTCCCTACCATGGCGAGTGCTAATTCGAGCTTAGAAGTGAGGAAAAGAAGGTTACGCGAGTATAAGCCCTTGAATCCAGACGAGCTCACGGCATGGATGGAAAAGTCAAGGAACGAAGAAATCGACACTACCACATATATTACAGAGGAGGAGGCAATGACTGAGGAGCCGGAGGGAGAGGAGAGAGAGGAAGCCCCCTCACCATTCGTGCATACTTATGAAGACTTTTTACGGCGCTTCCCGGAGCCCCAATCTATCCAACAATCCATGGTGACACAACATGTTCGGCCACCAGTACTGCCCACGCCTAACTATGCCGCGCCTGTTCTAGTTGCTCCATCGCGGCCTCCACCTGCGGTTCCACGGCCAAGCTATAGTGGCGTCGCAGATGGCCGGCAAATTCAGCCTACCTTAGAGCGGCAGAATTCTGCTACCAAAACTGCTCTTTATACACCGAGTTCGATTTACCGCGCAAAGCTTCCAAGAACTGGTCTTGCCAATTTCGGCGTAACCTGTTACATGAACTCGACATTGCAATGCTTGAACGCAACAATGATGTTGAGTAGATTCTTTGTTGATAATAGGTTCCGATACTACGTTCAAAAGAACTGGAAAGGCTCGCAAGGAGTTATGCCGGGACTTTTTGCGAACCTAATACGGTCATTGTGGAAAGGTGACGTGGAAGTGATCGTCCCTACGTCGTTTCGGAATTTCTGTGGGAGACTAAACCAGGAATGGGCCATTGACCGACAACAGGATGCCAAAGAATTCTTTGACTTTGTTGTAGATTGTCTACACGAAGATCTCAACATTAATTGGCAGAGGACACAGCTGAGACCGCTCACTTTTGAAGAGGAGATGCAGCGGGAGAAGATGCCTGTTACCAAAGTCTCAAAGATTGAATGGGACCGGTACTGTCATCGCGAAGAGTCCTTCATCTCTTCACTTCTAGCTGGTCAACATGCTAGCAGACTCCGTTGCACGACCTGCAAGCGAACATCGACAACATATGAGGCCTTCTATAGTATCAGCGTTGAGATACCGCCATCAGGGACTGGTGATATTTATCAGTGTCTTCGCAGCTACTGTAAAGAGGAGATGTTAAGCGGTGACGAGGTGTGGAAGTGTCCATACTGCAAATGTGAGAGAGTTGCAACCAAGCAAATCATTATCACGCGCGCTCCGCAGATCTTGGTGATTCATTTCAAGAGGTTCTCCGCATCCAAGACGCAAAGTGCCCGGAAAATCCACACACCTATCGAATTTCCTTTGCATGGTCTTCGGATGGACGACTTTGTCTTTTCACGGCCGAGCCCGGAAACTAATGGTGATCCCAAGAGCTCCATGCCACAAGATACTACCCTGGCGACTGTACCGCCATTCACGTACGATGCTTATGGTGTGTTACGCCATATTGGATCATCCATGAGTAGCGGACATTATATCTCTTTGGTGCGGGACGGAGCGCGCCGATGTTGGCGGAAATATGACGATGAGCGAACAACCGATTTCGACCCACGCGATTTGCGCTCCAAAGACCGACTACAGAACGAACAAGCCTATATTGTATTCTATGAGCGCGTTCCGGCGAAATGAGCAATGGGACTTTTTCTTCCCTTGGTCTTGAGCCGTGCGCATTAGTTCTTGCTGTTGTTATGGAGGACACGTGATACGAGCATATAACGAGCATTTCCTCTTTACGTTTCACGGCAAGCATGTTGAGCGTGTTAAGCCTTTATGAGCCATTCAGCGACTTTTTTTTGTTTTCCTTTCAGTCAGATTAATCCTAGATATGTCTGTATATAGGTATTTTTGGTGGTAGGAATGTACATGGATATGAACACGAGAAGGCCGATGGATGAAGCATGCGGTTGTGTCATTATTTTTGATAGATGCATTAGACCAATTCAACCTTTATTTTCACGACCCATGTATTCAAGACATGGCGTCCTGAATATATATGAGTCGTCTTCGTACAGTATGAAGGAAAAGATAAGATGCCTACCACACTTGTGGTAATTATTTGAGGGGACAGATACACCATCATAGATCATCTGAACATCAACAGCGGGCTGTAAGAATAGTAGTATGTCCACTGCAAAAACAACGCCGACATCATTGATAGTGAATTCCTCCGATGCGTATGTCCAAATTAGGTATGATATTGATATCCCATCATGCACAAGTCCAACTGATTGAACAAAATATATCCGTAGCCCGATCACCTCATCGAAACCCGGTCGACCAGCAGCCAGTCGGACGTCCAGACCTCCGCAGCGGAGAGCGGGGAAGGACCATCCATTCGGGCAGTAGAACCCGAGAGCGGTACCCGACTGGCGTGGAGACATTCCAGCCCCCGAGGTTATTGCGGTTATCCTTTGAGGGACGGAGCTGATACCGGGCAGCGGGGACTGACTGATAAGGTGATCAGAGAGAGCGGAATTCGATAGATTTCTGCCACGGTATCTACGAGGTTATGGTTCCGCGTTGTTGAGGACTGCTAACATGTGGTGCACAGCATAGTTAGGGCTTAACCATGTGATGACGAGGTGAAGTAGATCTTCTGGGAATGGAGTTTTCCCGTACATAACATGTGAAGTATAGTAAGCATACCGATGGCGATGAAGAACCTACAGGTATCAAGAGTGCGAGAATGCTGACTGGTTCTGTGTATCAAGTTGTAGATGAACCGCGATAAGATCGCATTCTAGATATCTTGGAATGTATACATTAACGCGTGGAGCGCTGTCTGTTGAGGATAATTTCCATATTGGAGGTTGGGTACACCGAATTAGGCAATTTAATCCTTGCGGATAGGATGGAGTTCTTAGTACAGTGTACTCAGCAGATCCCCCTCACTTCCGTAGAATAAACATTCGCTCTCCGAGGCAAATCAAAAATCAATCAAATTGATTGACTTCCTTTCAGAACCTTCCGTATGAGGAATAGCCACTACACTTAACTCCCTAGAGTTTAGTCCCTTAGATTTGTCGGGAAGCTAAATAGGATCTGACTAAGACACAGAATAAGCGATCGTTCATTGGCGGTCACTATCAGGCCACTTGTCGGCGACTAAGGTACAGGACGGAAGGAGATAGGTACCGGAGTACTATGGCACGGAGTACGATGTACTCCGTAGATGTTGAAGGTTGGGGGGAAGAATTAAGAGTAGAAGATAGATAGACCAGAAATATAGAAATCATTAATAATACGGCCTTCCGAGAGGACAGCTTATTTGAAGAAACGCTTCCCCGAGGATAAGGCCTACAAAGTCGCAACGGAAGGAAGTCACGGCAAGTTTTAAAAACAAAGCAAACCAGCGAAACGGCTTTAGGTTCCTGAGGGCCTCAGGTGGAGTCACTGTCGAATCACATTAGCCGGCACCACCCCAACTTTCTCTCATCATCTTTCATCCTCTTCTTCTTTCCTTCTTCACCCCCCAACGTCAGCTTGTCTATTCTCTTCTCTTCTCTTTCTCTCTCTTTCGATCAATCCCTTGACTTTTTTGCGGCAGCCTCCAGCACCTCTTTCTCTTTCGCTTGTGATCCCCGTTAGAGTCTTTGGTGAGTAGATTCGGTCCTTTTTTCGCATTCTAGCCCTGTCCGTTCTTAGTTCACGAAACGCATGCTAGGGAGGGTTTCCTGTTCTCTTTTCTAACTATGATCCAACTATGATCCATTCCCTGTGCATTTATTCGCCCTGGGTGGCTCCACGGCACCTTCTAGTGATTGCGATCACCCCTGGATATCTGCGGATTTCCCTCGGGGTCATTGAGCCCGCTAGTCTTTATCTGTCTCATGTCGATTACCCTTAAAGTACTATCGCTAATCTTTCTTTCGTCCCTACAGTCTTCAATCCCTAAATCAAAATGTCTGAGACCAAGGAACTTACCTTCTCGGAGGTGTCCGAGCACAACACCAAGAAGGATCTCTACATGATCGTTCACGATAAGGTCTACGACTGCACCTCTTTCGTCGATGAGCACCCGTACGTTTCTCCGAGGCCCAATTAGCCTCATTCATCCTCGATTATACCGGTCAACAACTGACAATAAATTCAGCGGTGGTGAGGAAGTCCTTCTCGATGTAGGCGGCCAGGACGCCACCGAGGCTTTCGAGGACGTCGGCCACAGTGACGAGGCTCGTGAGATCCTCGATGGTCTCCTTGTCGGTAACCTCAAGCGCATGGTACGTTGCGACATCTCCACCACGTCTGACAACCAAAACCACTATAGTACCAATACTAACTACTACCGCGCCATTATAGCCCGGTGACCCTGCTCCCCGCTCTCAGGCCCAGACTTCTTCCACCAGCTCTTCTGGTTCCAGCGGTTCTTCCGGTCTCGGTGTCGGCCTCTACGCTTTCCTTCTCATTGGCGGTGCTGTCGCCTACGGTGCTTACCAGTACCTGAACGCTGCCGCCGCTAACGAGGCCCAGTAAGGGAATGGTAGATGAAGGGAAAAGAGAAAATACATATTTAATCAAGAACGAAAATTCAACACGACCGCGCGCTTTTTTCAACGTGCGACCATTTTGATGTGCTTTCTGTCTAGCATCGGGGGTTGCTTGGTGATATCCACTGCAGATACTTCTCTAATTGTTTGTTATCTTGGGATTTGCGAAATTCAAGGAAGACCGAAGACTTTGGACTGTTACGATTACTATCTTTCATGCCTCTTAAGTAGTAGAAGGGGCCCGCTTTACTTCTATATTTTTATGATTCAGTTTAAACAATAGATCGCGATTTATCTTAACTAGTTGACCTTGTCGATTATCGTATGCAAAGTCGGGCGTGGAACGTCCGCAGGTCAATGAGATTAATGCGCTGCATTAGATGAAATCGAGTAGGTATATTACTCGTTATGCACAGAGAGATATGTACTTGTAGAAGAATGGTATGTTTAAATACAGAATATCCAAGTAGGCGAGTGCCTCCAATGCAAGTAAATAAAAAGTAGATAACACAATCTTTCTCTTGGACATAAGACACAATAAGAAAAGAATTTTTCGGGCTTCCAAACTCACTCATCACCAGTACGTGAAATATCTACTTCTCCATTCACCCATACTGATTTGTACGTCACCTTGAGTTTCCCTCCAATCCAGCGCGGACAGCTTCCAGGATCATGCCCTTGGCCTGCTCCAGACTTTCTTTGCTTCCCTTGATCTCGATCGCCTCACCCTTGGCCTGGTCCTTGGGAACGTTGATGCGGCAGCCAGTCTGCTTACGGATAGCGTTGATCTGGCTACCGCCTTGGCCGACGACGA
Organism: Aspergillus hancockii; assembly: GCA_001696595.2. NCBI lineage: Eukaryota > Fungi > Ascomycota > Eurotiomycetes > Eurotiales > Aspergillaceae > Aspergillus > Aspergillus hancockii. The sequence continues at coordinate 69,024 of MBFL02000121.1, read as the reverse complement.
AGCGGTAGGTCTTCGGGTCGGGTAGAATCAAGAACCCTGTCGCGGACTGTTGCGATGCATTGGCGATAGCCTTCTCGAGAGCTGATTTGGCCTTGGCTACATTGTCGCGGTTTCCGGCCAACACCCATGGAATGGTAGCAGGCTGAGATGGTTCGCTGGAGGCAGCGCTGTTATCAACCACTCTCCACGAGTGCGCTTCAGCAGCTTGGTCGGGCTCATCGGTGATCAATGGAAGAGATGAATTCCCGTTGGTCGCACCGCGAGAGTCTTCTGCGGCAGGCTTAGCTGGTACTTGCTGACCAGCATGATCTACGGTCACATGGTAGTCGTTGCGAAGGCGGCGGAAGAAAAAGCCATTGTCGGAAATAGTATGGTGCAGGTGACGAGGAACCTCCACGGTCTCCCCTTGTTGATCCTTGAGCGAAGAGAGGATATGCTCCTTAGCCTCTGTGACCGCGTTGCTAGGTCCCTTGAGTTTGATATCAGAGCGTCCAGAGCCCTGCTTAGGAATGTCGAGGGTGATGTTGAACTTCGACTCAATACTACGGCGGGTCTCACCACCGCGTCCGATAAGCAGCCGATGTTGAGTGGACGGTACTTCAACATTGACAGTCACCTGATCCTCGCGTTCCTTCACAAACTCTTCAATAGCAGCGATAATCTTGTCAACGACTGGGCCATTTCCTTCAAGCTTGATAGTGGTATCGCTACTTTCTGGGCGAGGGAACCTGACCAAACGGGATGCACTCCCATCAGTAGGACCACCAGCATCGGCCACAATCTTGCGGATGTTTGCACCTAATAACGGCATATTAGCGACCGAAATGAGACGCAGGTAATCAATTAATAAACTTACCGCCCCCACCAATCAGAGACTTGTGATGCTTCTTGTCTACGTCGATAGTCTTAGTGACAGTGGCATCAAAGACGCTGGACCGTTGCTCCAAGATCTTCTTGGCTTCCTCCACCTCCTTCTTCGTTCCCTTAATCTTAATTTGCACGCGACCCGAAGCGTCTGGGATATCATCGGCTCCAGGGACATCGATCCGGGCACCAGTGTCAGCGCGAAGCTTATCCATTTCGCGACCCCGCTGGCCGATCAAGGACGGGATTTGGCTTTGAGCCACAGAAACTGAGGCAGCGTGAGAATGATCAATGACCCACTGCAGCAAGCTTAGAAGTTCATCGCGTGTAGCATCAGCCCCCTTACTAGGTCCCTTTACAATAACTTCATCGGATGCCTGCTGGGGCCGGCTGGGGCGAGAGCCGCCCGCCTCGCTAGATGCATCAACTGACTGGTCGTCTGCAGCAATGGGTGCCGCGCGGGGAAATTGAACACGGACACTATAGCGATCTTGAAGCCTGTTGACCTGGCTACCTTGCTGGCCAATCAGTTCGCGATGGTATTTGGCAGGAATCTTCAGGATATGGGTCGTTTCATCTTCAAGTTTCTTTCCGAGATTGATGATCCTGGCCTTAGCGGCATCCGCCTTGGCCTTAGGACCCTTGACTTCGACCTTGCCATTCTCCACCTTAATATCAACATCAAACTCGTCACGGAGCTTGTTGATGTTCTCGCCCTTCTTGCCAATGAGGAAGTTGGCAAACTTCTGAGGGAAATCAAATGACGTCGTATACCCTCTCTCCAGATCGTCCTTCTCCTGTTCCACAACAAAAGTTTGGAGCTTCGAAATCAACTCTTCCACGAGGCGAGAGGGACCACGTAGAGCGACCTCGCATTCGGCACAGCTAGTGCGGTCTGCGACGAGTGCGCGCACAGGGATGGAATCATCGCCCTTTGCCTGCTGTTCACGGGCAATGAACTTTCTAACCTTCTCCTGATACTTGGCTGGCACATTCACGGACTTTGCCACAATGTCATTTTGGTCACCCAGGGCGTTTGAAAGGTACTCCTGAGCTTCTTGAAGAGCCTTTTCGAAAGCGGTAAGCTCAGCAGCAGATGGCCGCTGCCGTGGGACTTCGAAGTGAGAAGCAGTAGCTGACGGTCCTTCGTAAATGAGGAACACATCCTGGCTATCGAGGTCTTCAGGGGTCAGTAGGTGGACGCCAAAGTCGTCATGTAGCTTTGAAATAGCCCGAGAACGAAGGTAGGGATGGAAATAAGGATCGATAGAAAGGTGGCGAAGTCTTGCGGGGGGGTGAGCATGAACAAGATTCATAATATCAGAGCGAGCACGAATAGTGTTTTTGCCGTCTCTAGAGTATACTTCCCAAGTGACCGGGCCGTCAGAGTTTGGTGGAAGTGCGATACGAGCGTCGTACATGCTCTCCAACTCCTTGATAATCTGTCGTTGTTTGAGGTAGCGCGTCAGAGCACGAGCGTGGGCGTGGGGTCCACTAGGAGCATTTGGGTGCTGGCGTGACAGGTCGATGCTTGCCATCTGCATACTTGTGGCAAGGTCCATTGCCCGATTAATACCACTCTCAATACAATCCAATGGACCAGTAACAGTAAGAAATTCACTCTCGTCCGAAGCAGGTGGAAGGACAATGGCACAACCAGTGTCAGCAAGGAATTCATGCAGGGCATCAGCGTTATCACCGAGGATAAATTGATGCTGACCACGGTTAATTGCTAGTTGGCGAAGGGTCAACTGACGCTGCAGATCGGCAGCGAGCCTCTCAATCTCAGCACGAGCTTCCTGCGCTGCAGCACGCTCTCCACTAATGTGGATGTGCTTTTCAGGGACTGCCACGAACTGCACATGACCAGGGTCGGCCTCCTGTGGCGGAGGCTGACTTTGCCATGTATCGTACCGAGGAACATGTACTTGAGCTTTGGTGCGCTCTTCGATATCTCTGAGGTTCGCGTTATGCGCTCCGGCAATGAAAGGAAAGAACTCAGGTGGAATGGTCTTGAGTCGCAGACTCATGTTGGAAGCTCTCTCCTTGACAATAGCCTCAATTTCCCGACGAGCCATTTCAGCTGCAACAGCATCGCCTTCAATCAGGACATCGATAGTATCGCTATCATCTTCATCCTGTCCTGCACCCGATTCGTCGACACGGGGAACTTGCACGCGTGCACCTGTCCGCTGCTGGATGTCCTGTACAACAGCTCCTTGTCGACCGATGATATGAGGACGGGCAGAGGTAGGAATCGGGACACGAACTGATTGCTATTTCCAAGAGTCAGTCCAGAGCACTCAATGGTCAGAACGACAGAAAACGTACCTTGGAACCGACTTGTTGTGCGACCTCCTTCAAGGCTTGTCTCACGGCATCTACGGAACCCTTACCCTCGAAGATTATAGAGCCACCGGGGCCGCCTCGCATATCGACGTTGGCCTTCGACCGCCTCGAGATATCGCGCAGAATATCGCGCAGCGGTTTCTTCAATTGTCCTCGAGGAAGCATCTGAGAAGGCGCCAGTCGGAGCTGCTCCATGTGCTTGCCAGGAAGGCTCATTATGCGGGGACCTTCTGAACCGAACCCTCTCGGCGCTGCTTCATAGCCAGTCAGTTATATTCTCTTAACCAAGGCGAGCAATGGAGGACTTACCTGCCGGCGTTCCACCGGAAACGCCATTGGCTACGGCGGCAGCCAATGAAGGTCCTCCTGCACCCCACGCAGAAGCAGCGGGTGCCTTAGCCTTAGGCTTCGGGCCACTTCCCAGGGCAGGGAACAACTCCTCCGACTGCACATCGAATGCGGGAGCCTTCTTAGGGGCAGCCTTGGGGATGGCGGGAACGAATGGTTCGGTAGGTGCAGGGCTCTGCGATGGGGCATTGACCTTCTCGCCCTGCACTAAGGAGGACGGAGGGTGCTGGACATCATCTTCATCGACAATATCCTCCACGGTTGGCTTGTGTTCCTCGTCACGTGCATGCTGTTCCTCTAGCATGGCAGCTCGAGATTTGGTGATTCCGCCGTTAACATCGGCATTAGACAATTCGGAAGCCATTCTGATGGAGGTCGGTAATTAAAGTTTCTTGACCTCGTAATAATCGATATATAAGTAATATACGGCGGGGAGGGTGGAAGGCGGATTAGTCCTAGATACTGTCTCCTCAATTGGTTAGTCGGTAAAAAAATATAGGAATTGAAGCCCATCATACCAGGGACCTGCAATCGTCCAAGGGTATTGGAGAGAGACTATTAGAATGGACGCAGCGCTATAGAATGAACCGCTAGGAGTGAATTGTCTGAGTGGGACAATTCAATTTCAGGTGAAGAAGAAGTGAATAATAGCAACAATTATCTGCTGGGATTATAAACAATTCGGTGCATAACAGGATTAAAAAGAAGAGTGAAGAAGAGAAATCGGAGAGAAACTCCGCGAAAGCGGAGAGAGTGGGGGGTAGGATAAGGGGGGGGGAGGAGAGGATGAGGGTGAAGATGTCGAAGATCGACCGTGGACAAAGGAATGATAATTGATGGGTGGTGATGATGGAGAAAGAAGAAGAGGGAAGAGGACAGACAAGACAGTCCGAGTGGTCGGAGGGTAAAGGCCGGGGGAGTTACTTATTCCCTTTTGGGCGAAGTCGACAGCGGGAGCCGAAAACATTCCTTCCCGTGAGCCTCAACCTTACAAAGTACCATGTACTCCGTACATGATACCCAACCTTAACTTCAATGAAGGATTACCTTTCGGGAAAACGGCCAAGGACACACCATACGAAGATTTGTACTCGATGGATGCGCAAAACCTCTCTTGGATTGTAAGTATTTGCATTTACTCTGACATCAACATGCATTCTGTACAGTACTAGGTACTAGATAGTATGTTTAAAGGTGATAGAACATTGCTTTAATATACATGTCTGCGAAGTAGTATGCTACATTTATAACTACTCTCATCCATCTCACTCCTCTGGTTGTTCCTATAGTCTTCGTATCCCTCAATCCCTAATGATTTTTCACGATTTCTCTAATTGACAGCCCATTTAATCCACACTTTAAATACTCAAGAATTATATCCTCAGTTCTAGAGCGTTTCCTTGCCATTACCTTGAAGCGCACTATACATGACCGGATAGCGACGTTCTACGAAAGACAAATTTGATTTAACCAAGCGAACATGCTATGTGTCTTTCATAGAACTGCTGTATCATAGATAGCATTGACTCATGACATTAGTCTGCTAATCTTATTCAAACGATGGGTGACTCAGCATTAGCAGTATAGTCACCGGCAGATAAAACATAATAGGGAGGTAGATATCACGGATTAATATCAGACGCACCAGGTCAATTAATATATTTGACGTGACAGTTCTATATAATGATGCACTCGGGCGGCTAATTCCCGGAAGATAGCTTCTATCCACATGCTTATGGGCCACTAGCTGTATCAATCTGTACATTGGGCTGATCTTTCACGAGAAGAACCATTTTCGACCTGCCAGGTCTATAACAAAGTCTTGTAGATTGTACAAGACCCATTAGGCTCAGGCCGACTGTCGGAATTTCGTCATTTTGGGTTAGTGGTGGACAGTAAGTGATATATGCTTAGACTCTTGACAAGCCAAGTACTATATAAAATACGATCTGTATACAATATATGGTATTGACATGCAATTGAGATCAATTGAACTAAACATATAGTTGATCCATACTAAAATCCCTTACAAAAGTAATGAACTAGGGATCACTGTTAAGACCTATTCTATTATTCAAAATGGCATCAGTCAGTAGCAAGCTAGTGTTCAATTGATCTATATGTTGTATAGGACACCAAGGATGAATCTTGTTCTTTAATGATTAAACTAGTCCCCCCCCCCCCACAACTTCCTGGCGCGCCATCCGTCACTTTGTGAGGTATGATTCAACGTTTAGACCATATTACAATTGACACGGTCTTAACAATTTTTGTAAAGTAATATTATAGACTAATGAATCTAGTTTCTGCATGCATAATAAGCCCAGCGTCCGAATGAGGGAATTTCGGGTTCGTGGCAACGGTGTTTATATATCAAAATAGTCTGCAATCGAGCCATATTTGGCTGGATACATGGTGCCATGGGGTAGCTATAAAGGTGATATTAAGGGAACTAAGAATAGAAAACGGGAAGAGGGCATGAGATGGAAGGAAATGGAGAGAACTTAAATGAGTGTAGGCTTCTAGAGTGCGTCTCAGACGGTTCGATACCGTGCCACGAGAGATATTTTTTAAGTAGTTGAATCTCTCGAAAGCGAAGGCGCCTATGAGTGTTCCATGGTTTAGTATTTTACTTTCCATCCAAGAAGATTGGAACAGATCGAGAGGATTAGACATGAAGGAAACGATAGTAACCTCTAAAGACATAGGTGAAGCTCTATTTGACATATTGACACCCGATAATATTAAACTCCGAGACAGATTCTAACGTGATAGCCAATAGAATGCACATAACTTTGTATCGATAATGGGTGATTTTCAGGCTTACTCTAGAAGAGAAAGATCACCGAACTTTCGGACATCCGACCCACCATCCATACAAATAAGAGGGCTAAGCTTGGGCCGAAGTGGACCCAAAGCTTGATTGAGATACGCATTTTACACAAAATTTTCTTTTGCCCACGACTTGAATGGTCTGCGTAAACCAGGAAAGATTGCAGAAATAGTGCTGATTGACACTTGTAGAATAGAAGAGAGTACTAGCAAAAAGCTCAGATCAATAAAGTACTCCTGGGGTCTGCTACGCATCTATACTATATCCCCTCTATCTTTCAATCGCCTATTATGAAGATAGACTGAAGAAGAACATATGACCCTGATAAGGGAACTTTCGTTCCACAAATGCCGCTCAGTGTGTGGCGCTACCGAAAAATTTCAAGATAAAAGGGTTTTACCATAGCGAATGAGGGTTGTTGTAACCCGTTCATGGCTCGAGCTCAGCACAGGGAGAATTTGATCTCATAAATACACGACTAGGCCAGTGAGTGACGAGCCTTGGTGTGAGCTCCTCTCCAGGCTATGCTTGTTAGCGCGTAAATACGCATATCATGGAAACCTATAATCTTGAAGCTGCGAAAGAGGCTCAGGCGGAGCTAACGCCCGCTCCTGTCAAGGAAGATTTCGCAACGAAGCCGCGAGGTTTCTTCGCCCGAATCAGATGTTATGAAGAATATCTGGATAAAAAGTTGGGGATCGAGTCCAATAGCCTTGAAAGAGTGCTTCCCGAAAATCGTGATCCCCCCAACTCACTAGCAATGGCATTCATGTGGACCTCTGCCACTATGAATATTAGCTGTTTCAGTACAGGATTTCTGGGGAAGCAATTCGGACTATCTTTAGGGCAAACCATCCCTATCATAATGTGCTCAACATTACTGGGTGCCGCTGTGACGGTCCGAATACCCTTCTTGCTCTTCTCAGTTATCTGAGTTATGGGTCTCTATCTGCTGAGGATCTGAAAGCTCACTTTCTTGTCCGTAGGGTTGGTGCGCTACGATGGGGCCCGAAACCAGCCTTCGCCAGGTCGCCATCTAGAGGTACTCATTAGGGTTTTACCCGTCGTCTATCATTGCCGCCTTGAACGTTATCGAACAGCTAGGATGGGCGTCGGTCAACTGCATCACCGGTGGTCTTGCACTGAACGCTGTTTCGGATGGACGTGTCTCGATTGTCGTGGGAGTGATCATTGTCGCATCCGTCAGCTTTCTTTTCAGTTTTGTCGGACTGAAAGGTGTCTTGATGTATGAGCAGTGTGCCTGGATTGTGTTCTTCGTCATTTTCATGATTATCTATGGCGAGTTAGCGCATCGAGTCGATCTTTCAGCACCTCCAACAGCGTCGGGTATAACAAGGTCTGGGAACGTCTTGAGCTTGATCGGTATCGTATATGGATCAAGTGCGTCATGGAGCTCGATTGTCTCGGACTTTTACGTCCATTATCCTGTGAACATTTCCAAGGTCAAGGTATTCCTCTATACCACACTCGGGATCACGATCCCAACCTGTATTGGAATGCTTCTCGGGGCTTGCATCAGCTCCGCATTGGACACAAATCCAGAATGGGCTGCCGCTTACGATAACGGAATTGGAGAGATTTTGCAAACTATCATCTATCCAAGAGGCTTCGCAAAGTTTCTGTTGGTTCTCCTGGTACTTTCAGGAAGTATGTGAGCCCTATTTTAAATCAGAACTCATATTTCGAATAAAATATACTAACAATCCCCCTATCCAGTCGGCGTCAACTGCATCGCGATCTACCCAGGCGCACTTTCAGCCCAGCTCTTCGCGAAACCATTCGAAAAGGTTCCCAGAGTGATTTGGTCCACCCTTGTCTTTGCCTGTATCCTTGCCCTTGGTATTGCCGGCCGGGACCACTTACTGGATGTACTAGAAAGCTTCCTTTCTCTACTGCGTTACTGGAACACCTCGTTCTTCTTTATCCTATTCAGCGAGTACTACATTTTCCGGGGCGGTAACGTGGCAAATTATGACCTTGATGCATGGGACACCCCTTCAAGGATGCCTATCGGGCTTGCGGGTCTAACTGCTTTCCTCTGCGGCGCCGCGGGCTGGATTATTGGCATGGTTGAGACATACTATGTTGGCGTTGTCGCGAGATTGATTGGCGCTAATGGAGGCGACATCGCCAATGAATTAGCATTGGTGTTCACCAGCGTTTCATATATACCTTTAAGGAAGTTGGAGTTGAAGTATATCGGGCGTTAGAATTCTTCATGCAGCGGGCCGAACCTAGAATACACTCATGTGCAGGAATCCGGAAGCAAGGGTTTATAAAGATAATTAGAGTTTGGCAATGTGCATTTTGAGGAACAATATGCGAAGTGAAGATCAAGTCTGCGAATTTTTATCTCTGTCTCTATCTTCACGTCAAAGTGGAAAGATAAATAATTGACAATAATGATAGGTTAATGAAGTCTGTGCATGGTTACTTGCCAACAGTTAGAATCTGTAATTTGAGATGTCTAGGTTCTGTTGTAGAGGCTACAAGGCTGAATGGGATCTGTCTAATAAAAATCCGTTGGGTCGCGACGATAGAGAGATCTATCTAGTGACTCTGGAATTTAAGCATGTTTGGGTATATTATAGACCTCCTAGGCTCCTATTCAATTAATACTTGTACTCTCCAGCGATTTGAGCAATAGTAAAGTTTAACAGACTCCAAGGGTTAGTATGATTCCATTGTAAAAAGGGAATCCAATGCACAGTATGTCCTTTTTAGGAAAATTAGTAGGACAGATTACCACTGATTTCAATAGACATTGAGTTTCACAAAGCCACTATAAAGAATGGTAGACTTTGAATTAGAGAAAGCATAATTGAATGAATAGAATGAACGAAACAAAAATGTGACAATAAGACTTAATATTAGAAAGCGAATATAGTTTTAGTTTAAATCTACACATGAACAAGTTTCAGTCAAGGACTCGGCAGGCTGTTCCAGGCTGAGTGATATGTATGAGTAGTCACTAATAAACAGAGCTTAGGGATCAACATGATCAGGTGTTCAAAATGAATTCAGTGCAACCCCTCTTTGTGGAAGTGATTGTAGCCTTCCCGCATCAGTATTTGATGCATTGATTCCCAGTTCATCCTGGAATTGAACAGTTAGCGCTCCCTCTCCTTCGAGTTATCCTTCACGTGAACACTTGATGACTCAGCAAACACATCCACAGATATTTTTGCTTACTTGGGGCATAGTCAGATCACATGTAGTGAATAATGTGAAGCCCACAGAGTACGTAGTTTGTATGTTTTTGCTTTTGAGATACTAATATAAAAAGGCCCCTAAAGTAAGGAGAAGGGGAACAGTGTGAGAGGGACATGATTCATACATGTGGAGCAACTGGAATCCCCAAGAACATCCGTGGGCGCGCTCTGGAATAGTGTCAGACACATCATGATCGTCTACCACCAACTGATGAAGGAGGACGGTGGACAGAATCTTCCCGCATCTCTAGAAGACTTTACTAACCAAATACCAGTCACACTATAAAGAATGTACTAGGTGTATCAGTCGGTTCGATGATTGATTGCTTGGTTAGTAGGGATGTGAGAAACACATGTATGACTTGGCTGAACTGCATCAGTCTGCAGGGAGTAGCAAATTTACTCATCCGGTCGACCGAGATGTACCTGCAGGATAATATGGCGAAGTTCGAGGCTGGAGATAACAAATTGTGATCACACAGATTCATGCCAGTTCTCTTCTCTTCCTTCTGCTGCTGCTACCTCAATTTTTTTTTTTTTTTTTTCCTTTACCCCTTATGATTTCCCTGGTAGTACTTACTCTATTTAAGTTTCCAGGTGGGCGGAGGGAAGAGAGACCTGAGCTCTCGAACTTAGGAAACTCTTCAGTTGTGAAGATCCACCCGATTGCTCTTCTCTATTTTCAAAGTTCCTGATTAAAGCTACACAGCATCATGAATGGCGAAAATAAGAATAATAAGCAATGTGGTCAGACACTGATTGTCTCCGGCATTCGACATGGTGGAAATTAAGGCGCTATCTGATCCCAACCGAACCAATCCCGTCATAGGGGGAGTCAAAGGGTAGGCCATTATGTCGCTCAAATATGGTTCTGGGAAGACTGGTTGACGGGTGCAAAGCCCTTTTAACCAACCATCGACCGACCGTGTCATGGAAGTTTTGCCCCGCCTTCGAAAGTGGAGCTTCCACCGGACACCTCAGAATGTTTCGAAGGATGTTAGCTTCATCCTCCAGATATTGGGTGTCGAAATTTAGGTTGGGGGGAAACCCATGAATATCTAAGTTGATCGCAGGTAGAGAGAGATCAAGGAAGCTCTAGAGTGTTTTGGAAGGAAAATAAATGAAAAAGGAGCCACAGTGATCGGGAGGATAACTTCTCCGATCAACAGAACCGGGTGTGTGGACGGATTGATTGTAATTTCCCAAAAGTGAGGGTGGGTGTGCGGGAGTAGTTCGGGTCGAACGACCCCCCATTTAAATGGAGTCTAAAAGGTGTCTAGAATTTTTTTCTTTTGCTTGGGAGGATGGGATTATCTGAGACAGATGATGTAGTACAAATGACGGAACTTCCAAGTCGATACTAGTCGTTATCAAATTTTGTAACCTTTGGATGTATCCTAAGACCTGATCTAATGCTACAGACAAAAGAGACAAAAGCAAAAGTACATACCATTATTTTGAGTTCAGTGTTATGCAATTTATCGTGTAGAAGAAAGGAAGGGGGGGAGGAAATAAAAAAATTTATAAAATAGGAAAAAAATTAAAACAGGAATATATTATTGATTGATTGACCGCTTGAACATTCAACGGCGACGATGACTTCAAGCCAAGGGCATACTACTCCCGTGGCTGGCCCTCCCAAGGAAATTATCCTTTCCCCATAGGTACTGTCCGTAATATTGCTAAATAATAATTTATTGCAAGAAATGACGATGGACGGGCCGTTTGGCAGTCCCTTGTCCCCGTCGCTGGTCCAGCCTCCAATCTAACTAAATCACTGGTTCCCCAACTGAACTTGATTAATTATTCTCCGTTCCTCCTCTTCCTCCAGTTGTCACCATCATAGGACATTCGTCGTTGCTTTGATTCTTTTACTTTTTTTTTGTCTTCTGTTTTTGTCTTTTCTTTTTTAAACTAGCATCAGTTGCAGATCTGTGTGCTGAGTGATCGGTTTATTCCAGACATCTGCTTCTTTTTCTGTTCAATTTATTGACCTCTTAGAAATAATATTTTCTTTCCCTCAATAATTGAACGCATACTATTTTCTGATTTTATTATTATTATTTATTTTATTGTTATTTTTTTTTTGGCTGGGTAATTTTTTGGACCCCCTTTTGTTCAAGACCTCCACTCCTCCCTTACCCTCCCGGAGTTGAAAGCCCGTCACCGCCTTTAAAGTCTACTTACCCAGTAGAGAGTACAGAGGACGGTCTCCGTACTTTATCAAATTAATTGCTTGGACACACGCTTTTTGTTTCTGATCCATCCAGCGAGCGGCTCTCCACGTGCTAACCACTGGTTGACGGTAGCCCGCGGCAGCTTCTTTCGCGCCCTCCCTTGCATCGCTATCTGGATCTTCTTGCATCCCCGATCCCCTCATCGCTCCAACGAACGGCCTTACTTCCGGTGGACTCACCTTACCATACAGTATCACCCCAGACCGTCCCTCAGTTCCACAAATACATCACTGGACAATAGACGGACAGGATCAAAGCCCAGCCAGAAAGCACCGCCTCACCCCAGGTGGCTTTCCCCCCCTCCCTCCAATCAAGCCTATTATTGAGCCTAGCGGCACTTGCCCTGTCACCACCAAACCAAACCGCCCGACCTGTTGGTAAACCCCCCCCTAAAAATCCGCACGTCATGAATCACGATAGTTTTTCCTCCCTAAAATTTCGACGGACGTCAAGCAAGCTTCACAAGGATCCTCCTGGCATCGCTTCACGCATCCTTAAAAGTCAACAGAGCAACACGTCCCTCAAACGACACCCCTCAGCACCAGTTTATCCGCGTTCTTCGGCCAGCCGAAGCCGAGAACATTCACGCACGAGATCCAACGCATACGGCTCCTCTTCATCCTCGCTGGATCAGAATAGTGGGGGGCCATCACCGGTGCTCACAAACAACGAATCTGGCTACTTCTCTGCCAACCCTCAGCCCGGCAAACCTCGTCCACCCCACTCTGGACGATTTTCACTCAACGATCAGAGCTCAGATGAATTGATCGGCACCCCGTTTGATTCACGGGGCATGCTTAGTGCTTTGCAAGAAAATACGGCTGAGTCTGACAGACCCCCAGCCACTAAACCTCCAGCCGACAAACCTCCGACCTTGCGGTCTCAGACAGCTCCCGACACACGGGGGCTTAGGCAATCTGCTAGCTTCACCGCTCTACATAACCGTATGGACGCCCTAGTGAATAGAACCGACAGTGATCGCTCGACGAATACGAAACGATATTCTGATGAGGGAAATGGGGGCAAATTGTCGGGGTCGGGGAGGAGTAAGAAAGCTAGCTTCTCCAGCTTTGTCAACAGCATGCTAGGCTCACCTCGTGGGATCAAGATCTCTGCACCAGAAAACCCCGTTCATGTCACCCATGTTGGCTATGATAACCAGACGGGCCAGTTCACAGGCTTGCCCAAAGAATGGCAGCGGCTGTTGCAAGAAAGTGGTATCTCGAAAAAGGAGCAGGAAGAGCACCCGCAGACTATGGTTGACATTATGAGATTCTACGAAAAGAATGCGCAAGGAGATGATGAAGTCTGGCACAAGTTTGATCATGCGTATCCCCAGCACCAACCAGTCAATACGTCCTCGTCGCAACCCAGCTCTGGTGGTTCAACACCATATGGCACCGCGGGACAGCGAGCGTCATCTCCCACGAGTCCTCGTTTCCCGCAGAACCATGAGGGTAGCTTTGAAAATCCACGGGCGCCACCCCCCATTCCTCGTGGTGCTCCAGCGACAACCCAGGCTATGTCACCGCCGGCCAGCGGCCTTGTGCCCAACCGGGCACCTCCAAAGCCCCCAGCTGCGGCCAATATGACACCCGCCCGGCCTGCTCCTCAGCCCCCAAGCACTACCACGTACACCGCAGCACGACCAACCCAAGATCCCTGGCCTCAATTCGGAGCGATCCCGGAGAATGCTCAACAGCAGTTCGGCACACCACCCATACCGGAAACCGAGCCTCTGCCGTCTGCGCCGCAGCTCAGCAGATCAAACTCGAAAGCCAACGGCGTACCAGCTCCATGGATGACGGCAACTATTTCCTCGACGTCGACGCATTACCAACAACAACAGGAGCAAGCAATGGCTGCAGCCCAGCAAGCAATCGCCGCCCAGCAGCTCGATCGTAGTCGAAGTCTCCGTCAACAGCAATCACAGCGACAGGAACAAAAGCAGACGGTGCAACCGACTCCACAGCGTGTATCGCCTGTGGAGGATTCATCTGCTGCGCTTCAACAAAGCGGGCGTGCCCCTCCTGCCGCTCGCCCACGGCAGCGACCGCGTCAGAGTACGGCCATGGATATACGTTCACGATTGGTCGCCATTTGCACTCCTGGGGATCCATCAAAGATGTACTACAATCTAAACAAGATTGGCCAGGGTGCTTCTGGTGGCGTGTTTACGGCATATCATAATGAAACAAACAGTTGTGTTGCCATCAAGCAAATGAATCTCGATCTGCAGCCCAAGAAGGATCTTATCATCAATGAGATTCTCGTCATGAAAGACAGCAAACATAAAAATATTGTCAATTTCCTGGACAGTTACCTTCATGGTCTGGATCTCTGGGTGGTGATGGAATATATGGAGGGTGGCAGTCTTACTGACGTGGTCACTTTCAATATGATGAGCGAAGGGCAAATAGCCGCCGTCTGCAGAGAGGTAAGCTTCCTCCTGAATTATCCATGATGACATGTGTACCGGATACTGATCCCTGTTTTTGAAGACTTTGAGCGGCTTGCAGCATCTTCATTCGAAAGGTGTAATCCATCGTGATATAAAGTCAGACAACATTCTATTGTCATTAGACGGTAATATAAAACTGAGTAAGTTATGGGTGTTTCATAATTTGTCGCTTTTTGTATTAACTTCTTGTAGCCGATTTTGGTTTCTGCGCCCAAATCAACGACTCACACAATAAGCGAAACACTATGGTCGGCACGCCGTACTGGATGGCTCCAGAAGTTGTCACGAGGAAAGAGTACGGTCGGAAAGTCGACATCTGGAGTTTGGGGATCATGGCTATCGAGATGATCGAGGGTGAACCTCCATATCTCACGGAGTCACCTCTGCGGGCACTATACTTAATCGCTACGAATGGCACTCCTGCCATCAAGGATGAGCATAAATTGTCGCCTGTTTTCCGAGATTTCCTGCATCTTGCCCTGAAAGTCGACCCCGAGAAGAGAGCTTCTGCGCATGATTTGCTGAAGGTATGTTTCTGTCTGCCGGTTAGTCAAGTCACTGTTAACTCATTTTCAACAGCATCATTTTATGTCCTTTTGTGCACCTCTATCCCACTTATCACCCCTTGTGAAGGCTGCGCGGCTCAGCAGAGCCCAGGAGAAAGCCCAAAAAGGAGGTCATTAAGCCCCTTCGCACTTTTTTGTCTCTATATACGTCGATGTCTTCTGTCTTCTCCTCCATATACCCATTGCTCCTGATGTTTTCTTCTATCCTGCGGGTCCATGAAATGCTACAGCAGCATAATGGCAAAATACCTCATGACTACTTCCTATGTCCGTGTTTCACTTCTTCTGGATCTACATATCATAGATGGCGATGATTGATGGCTTTTCGCTTACTTCTGCTTTTTATTCGCCCTTTATGTCGATGGAGCTTACGAAAAATTCTTATACTTGATGTTCTACATATCTTCTTACTATGACGATTTTGTTCCGCTTTGTACCATCACCAACCCTTGGGATGGTGGATGGCGCTGTAAATCCTACATGGGGAAGCTCCTTTCTTTTTATTGACCTGCAGTCAAGCTTTCTAAGGGATGGGAGACCGAAAGCTACCTACGACTAGTGGGATCTGTTCTTCATTGAATGAGCATTCCTGTGTGAAGGACACCCAGGCTTCGGCGGCATATGCAATGAACGTTCTCTGGTTCAATATATGATATTTCCCCCCAACCTATTTTTATGATGCAGGCGATTTTCCTGACCGTTTCAGTGACATAATTCAAAACGAAAGATCATGCATGGCCTTTCCTTAATCTTTCTTCCTAGTACCATTTTAGCGAGCTTGCCCTGGTTTGAAGAGAGAATAATGTTGGGCCTGCACATCCCTTCTGGATTATTCTTAGAATCTATGTGTCTATAGGAAAAAGCCCACGGGGTAATCAAAGATATAAATTTTCTGCCTTATATTCTGTTATTTATGGCTGTGGCTGCCGAAGAGCATTGAATACCGCTACTCATATATAGTAAAATATGGGTGCCTGCTAGATGGTTATCTCAATTGTTTCCTTGCTGTGTATAAATAGATTCGCGGTAACCATATCGTTTCAAGCTAGGAAAACGAATACGGTCTCTTCAGTCAGTTATACTTAATACCTAGCCTACCTCCATAATCTGAATATGCGTAAAGAAAAAGGTTAGTACTACCTTGCTACTAAAATCCGTTTCGAAGTGAACTCTATCAATGCAGTCGGTAGTTGCTACTATTTCGTAAGGCAAAGTCTGAAACGGCAATATCGTCATAGTGCCCGAACTCGCTTATTCGGGCGTAGCGCGCGGTCAGTCAGGGTCAAAGGCGCAGCTCTCCGCCTGCGCGATCACCTGCTAAGCATAGGCTGTTGAAAGTATCACTTGCAGCCTTCCACTGACTGCCCGAGTACTTCACGTTCTTTTCGATTTCCCGATACCCCCTTTCAAGATCTGGCGGAAACCTGTTTTCTATCATTATTTCCTCTAGAAGGATAATAGCGATTGCTCAGCGACCAACCGATCGAAAGCCTTACGTCTTGATTAGGTACCGTTGACCGGTTCCCCGCATCTAGCGTTCCTGAGAATCTTTGGGTTATTTGATGGCTATTAGTTGATACCTGCCAGGCGATCGGATCCCTAGCCCTATCGCAAGTCTTTGTTATCGCTCACTCAAGACAAGCGGAAAAAGAAAATATATCTGTCTCCGCAAACCAGGACCCCATACCGTGAAATAGGCTACCTTGAAGCAGCACATTAGCGATGTTCCGCGCACAGCAGAACGCTTTCGATGATGCAGTCGGTATGATACCCCTGTTGTATCTCACTTATATTGTCATCCAATACCTGGGCGAGTACAGCCCCGGTCGCTGTACAAAGTTTGCTGACTTGTCCTCTTTGCTGAACCAGCCAAGGCGACTGATGAGAACTTGACATCCGAAAACTGGGAGTATATTCTGGTATGGGACCATGTCGAATACTCTGCTATGCTACAAGCAAGTACGGATAACTGATATGATCACGTTCTGGATGGACAGGATGTTTGTGATAAAGTTGCAGCTGAGGAGTCCGGGTAGGTTTACTATTTTGGTTTTGTCTTAACTGGTGCTCTTTTATAAGCTCGTGCTGATGTCGTGTTGCGAATCTTAGTGCGAAGGATGCTGTTGCCGCGCTCATTAAGAGACTCGCACATCGAAACGCCAATGTGCAGTTATATACTTTGGAGGTTCGTACTCTTCTTCGGAGACAATAGCGTGTGCCTGACGAATTCTTACATGTTCTAAATAGTTGGGTAATGCTTTAGCACAAAACTGTGGCCCAAAGATACACCGCGAATTGGCATCCAGGAGTTTCACAGATGCCCTCCTTCGCCTTGCGGGTGACCGAGTACGTGTCGATACTACACAACATTCAGTGGCAATTCTGACAGCGTGCCCTACAGAACACCCATCAGCAGGTCAAGTCAAAGATCCTAGAACGCATGCAAGAATGGACGACAATGTTCGCTAGTAATCCGGACTTCGGCATTATGGAGCAAGCATATATGAAGTTGAAGACACAGAGTAAGTGATTGACCGGGTACTGCATGTATAGGATTTAAAAGCTCATATATCAATCACGCAGACCCGAGTCTGCAGCCGCCCTCGAAACCCGTGAAAACGGAAATCACTGAAACAGATCGCCAGAAGGAAGAGGAAGAATTGCAGATGGCACTGGCCCTCTCGATTAGAGAAAAGAACCCCGTGGCTCCCCAGCCCCAACCGGAATCGAGTACCTCCAACGCTGCCCCTGTCAGTCAGACACAAGCGCCGACACCTCAGGCAGTCCCTTCGGGCACTTCTGCTGCTACTGTGTCGCGAGTCAGAGCACTTTATGATTTCCAGCCTTCCGAGTCCGGTGAATTACAGTTCCGCAGAGGCGATGTCATTGCAGTCCTGGAGTCTGTGTATAAGGATTGGTGGAAGGGTTCACTGAGAGGACAAACCGGAATCTTCCCTCTGAATTATGTTGAAAAGCTTCCTGACCCCACAGTCGAAGAGCTCCAGCGGGAAGCTCAAATGGAAGGGGAGGTGTTCGGACAAATCAAGAATGTCGAGAAGTTATTGACACTTCTCAGCACGCGTAGTACTGAGCCGAACGTCCAGGACAATGAAGAGATCACAGCGCTGTATCATTCAACTTTGGCGATTCGACCTAAATTGATTGAATTAATCGGCAAATATTCGCAGAAAAAAGGTATAGTTGTCTGTTAGTTTTCTTTTCATTTCGGTTCATTGACTGATGCGTATTCAGATGAATTCACACAGCTCAATGAGAAGTTCATCAAAGCCAGGAGAGACTACGAATCTCTTTTGGAGGCATCGATGTCTCACCCTGCTCAGCCTCCGTACGGAAGACCTGGTCCATCACAGTATGGGTATCCTGGGCCCGCAGCATCCATGGGCTATCCCCAAGGCCCTCCTCCGCAGGCTGACCCTCAACGATACTTCAGTCCTCGCCCTCAAGGTTTGTAATCACCAGTGAACATAATCAGCGTCCATAATTCTAACCTCATGAGAAGAGACCCAATCGCAACCGTCTAATGCATCCCCTTATTATGGTGCAGAACAGACGCCAATGTACCCCCCAGCGTCCCAATCACCCGATCCACGTAGCCGTACACCCCCTGCTGGAGGACCCTATCAGCCCGTGCATCATCGGCCAGAGTCTACATATGAGCACCCGCAAGAGCTAGGAACATCTGTTTATGACTCCCCTGTCGAGCATTCTTCTGCAGCGCAGCGACTTCCTTACCCTCCCAGTGGTCAAGCCCCGCCGGCTGCTCAGCAACACTTCCAACAGTCACAACAACAGGAATATTCACCTTATGCCCCTGAAGAGGCGGCTAAGCCACAACCCCCATACCCTACCGGTCCAACCTCCAATCAGACAGCACCGATGCACCAGCCGCCCCCTGTCCCGGGCACAGCTTCAACACCCGCGCCTTATTCTTCTTTGCCACCTGGAGCTGGTGGCTACCAAGCATACAATCCATCGCAAGGAACCGTCCCTAACTCTAACCCAGCTTCATTCTATCGCTAATGGCGAGTTATACCAGGCATTTAAGTTCTTTCATGGTATCTTCACTTAATGATCCGGCGTATTGGCACCAGTTTCCAATTGAGGGTAGTGTAACACGATGAGGGTTTCATGTTTAGTCTTTGGCCAAGGCGAGCGTCGGGGGTTTGCTTCTGTGGCTCTGTTGCATTAGCCTGCTTTGTCGATCTTGGTTGCCGTCTGTTCCTTCCTCCGTTCTGCTGTTGTTTCTGTCCCTAGCCAAGAAAGTTGAATATGGGATTGTCTTCTACACAGCCAGTCTCTACATTCTCCGCATTTATCACTATACAATAACACTGATTCTCCTCGCGGTGAAACATATACCAAGAAGAAGGAGTATGTGCAGCGGTAACTTCGTTTATTAAAATTTAATTGCTCTAGAGATCCTTAGAATAAGTGGACGGACATGGGTTGCTCTAACGGCCGTTTATATACATAGAAGAGTACTCTAGCGGCCTAAGGCAGAAATGAATCACCGCCCTAGATATCACGTGATGATGTGTCGGTACCTCATCCCCTCTCCCAGCCTGTTGCAGATAGCACATTCAGGGGGCTATCCAGGTGTATTGTTAAAGACAAGAAGGGAATAATCGGCGGTGAATGTGATTTTAGCTCGACGCTCACCCCTTCAATACTACGTACCACGGCACTTAGAAAGGACATTTGTTAGCTCCCCCGCAATCGCGTCTACGCCGAACAATGCCCGGTTTCGCTCTCTTTCCGAATGGACAGGCCCATTTCAGCACTTAGAAAGTACAAACGCTGCGCATATCGAACCCAGTGACAACAATAAATCGGGTGCACACCCGAGGGCAATGTTAGCGCCATGGAAGCCGACTGGGATGAACTGTCGCGCATTCCGGTGCCACCTCCAAGTCCCCATGGCTTGCCAACGATTGCGACGACAATAGCGTTTGATGATGTGATGGAACTTTTGTGGGCAGGAAATGAATATGTGTGTTTACCCGGTCTTGAAATTGGACTTGTACTGACCAACCTCTGCTTGTTGGTAGGGTCGAATTACTTCCTTCTGCGGTCCTGAATTACAAAGGTATACCTCCGTTCGGGCACACCCCGTCTCCGAAGGCCCGGTGCGGCAAATATCGTTTCATGAAAGGGGTGTTGTATCGTTGTCTTCGAAGAGTGTGCATATGATCACCCGGCGCGGTCTGACGCAATGGCACATCACCCATGAGGAAATGACGGATCTACGTTGCATGAGTTTCACAGCGCAGACGAACAAAATTATAGTCGCCGGATGTCAAAAGGTGATGTTCACTATTGACATTGATAAGGGGCACATAGTCGACAAGCTGCCGACTGAATACAACTATACAATGATGAAGAAGAGCCGGTATCTTTGTGCTGCGACAGATACGGGTTCGGTCAACGCCTTGAGTCTCTCAGATTTCAGCGTCGTCAAATCCTGGAAGGCACACGGGACAGCTGTCAATGATATGGATGCACGGAATGACCTTCTGGTCACCTGTGGGTTTTCGGTTAGACATATGGGGTCGCCGATCGTTGATCCTCTGGCGAACGTTTACGATCTCAAAACACTATCACCACTACCTCCTATACCTTTTCACGCTGGGGCTGCGTATGTGCGCATGCATCCTAAACTGCATACCACTAGCTTTGTTGCATCTCAGACCGGCCAGTTGCAAGTGGTAGATCTCATGAATCCTAACGCAATCAATCTCCGGCAGGCCAATGTTTCGTTCATGCTTGGTATCGATTTATCGCCGTCTGGAGAGGCATTGGCTATCAATGATGCGGAATGTTCGATTCATCTGTGGGGCTCACCGGCGAAGATACACTTCAACGAGATGAGCAAGGAAGTTGAATTTGCCGATGTACCGACACGGCCTCCACCCCTCGACTGGTCATCGGATACACCTTTGAGCATGGTCGGTATGCCATATTACCACGAGCGCTTGCTTTCTTCCTGGCCAAGTCATATTGTCTTCGAAATCGGCAGCCCGCCGGCTTCTATCGATCAATCGCTGATTCCCTACCTTCGTCCTGCTGAGATGGGACATTTTGCGCCAAACCCGAAGAAGACTCGACGATATCAAGTAGAGAATACTCGTGCATTGGCTACTGCGGAACCTGCTCTTATCGCGCCGAAGTTCTTAAGTGAAAAGGCAAGAGAGCAAAGCAAGGCAAAATCGGAGGGTCTCATCACTGAGACGGCTGAGACACTTGCGGGTACAAAGCTTAACGGCGAAGCAGAAGATGACCCTCTTCTCAAATACAGCAATGTCGAGATCAAATACAGTAGATTTGGTGTCGATGACTTTGACTTTAGGTAAGACAAATACTGTGCTCTCAGACCCCAACCGATTACCTGACGCGTGCGACAGATTTTATAACCAGACCAAATTTTCTGGTTTGGAGACACACATCGCAAACTCCTTCACAAATGCTCTCCTTCAGCTTTTCAAGTTCATTCCCTTAGTACGAAATATAGCTCTTCAGCATGCTGCGAGTTCATGCATTTTCGAGACCTGTCTTCTCTGTGAGATGGGTTATCTCTTCGATATGCTGGAGAAGGCCAGCGGCCAGAATTGCCAGGCAACTAACCTTCTGAAAACATTCAGTAGCTTCCGTGAAGCTTCTAGCTTGGGCCTACTTGAGGAGAATCTCACGAATAAATCTTTATCTGCTGCAATTCAGTCTGTCAATAGATTTTTTCTTGGCCAAATTGCCCATGATTTCCGCATGATCTCCCCAAGCTCAGAGGATCTCGACCAACGATTAGCTACCTATGCCTCCGAGTCTATTCGATGCATGTTCTGCCAGAAGGAAATTATCCGACCCGGGAATTCACTTGCGAATGAGTTGATTTATCCAGCGGTTGATATTAAGCAGATTCGCAGGAATCCTGCATACCGTTTTTCGAATCTATTACGAGCAAGCATCGAGCGCGAGACTCAAAACAGGGGGTGGTGCAACTACTGCCGACGTTATCAACAAGTGGCTATCAGGAAGACGGTCCACCGTATGCCACTTGTTATGATGCTAAACGCCGCAATCAGCAATCCTATCTGCCGACGGCTTTGGGCGATCCCTGGTTGGTTACCGGAACAAGTTGGCATTGTGGTTGATGCTGGTCAGGTCCTGTGCTTTGAGGGAGAGGACCTTCGGGTGCGGATACAGAACAACATGGCGGGTCTTGTGGTATATGAATTGGTGGGTGTGGTCTCAGAAATCGATATCCCCGAGCATCAAAAGCCCCACCTCGTCTCCTTTATCAATGTCTCTATTTCCTCGCGCGAGCCAGAGACGGGGAGTAGATGGCATCTTTTCAACGATTTTCTAGTTACAGAGGTAGATAAGGACGAAGCCCTCCGATTCAATCAACCGTGGAAAGCGCCATGTGTGCTGGCGTATCAGGTAAAGGATGCTCGCCATGCCGTGGACGATACCTGGAAGAACCTTCTTGACACGACTCTTCTTTTCCGTGACTGGTCACTCAAGTAAGTAGCAACCCTACTATACCCCATAGCTGGTTCCATGCTAACAGAGCTTCCTAGTGGCGGCCGTTCTGTGGAATCACTTGTAACCCTTTCAGAGGAGGAGAAACCGACCCCTGGTACTCCCGTAGCTCTCGATACGGAGTTTGTCGATCTCGAGAAAGCGGAGATTGACGTCAAAGCCGACGGCTCACAGGAAATTGTAAGACCTAACAAAAGTGGTCTTGCTCGTGTCTCTGTTCTCAGAGGTTCAGGAGATCGGGAAGGTGTGCCTTTCATTGATGACTACATCACCATCAAAGAGACAATCGTTGACTATGTCACTCAATATTCCGGTATTAAACCGGGAGATCTGGACCCAAGAACCAGCCAACACAATCTTGTTCCGCTTAAAGTTGCGTATAAGAAACTGTGGCTGCTCCTCAACTTGGGCTGTATTTTCGTCGGGCACGGCTTAGCGTCCGATTTCCGCAAAATCAACATTCAAGTCCCCAAATCTCAGACAGTAGATACGCAGTATCTGTTTTTCCATCCTGGCAAGAATCGGCGTCTTAGTCTCCGATACTTGGCTTGGGCTGTATTCAAGGAATACATTCAAGAAGAACCTACTGATGACAATCAAGGCCATGACTCCATTGAAGATGCACGAATGGCCCTCCGTCTTTGGAAAAAGTTCCAAGAATATGAAGACGCAGGGGTAGTATCGCAAATACTCGAGGAACTTTTCCGCGAGGGATCCAAACTAGGATTCCGGCCTCCTGCTCGCAACGGTACCGCAACCGTCTTGTCTCGGCCCGGAACTGCAGTGACAATGCAGAATAACAGCGGTAGAAACACCCCCAGCACTCCTGAGGTCTCTGGCCCTGCTGCCAGTGCACCCACCACGCCTCGACAGGGATTCCGACGCTCGGTTGCCCTGACTCCGAGCAATGGAAGCTTTGCAGGTCCGGGAGCAGGAGATTTTTTTTGTGGAAGTCCGCTGAAATAATTACCCACTGAGGGAAGGTCGAACTTAACGATTTTTCATGATGGTATGATCTGTAGGACGACGAGATAAAGATGTTTGTTCCGGCGTGTACTGTGCTGTACGCAGTCGCTCTACAGACACCGCGTTTAGTTTCAGTGCTTCATTACTTCGAGCGATACTTAGAATACAAAATCAGTTAAGCTTCAATTTTTCTAAACCTGTACGTATATACATATCGCGATTTCAGTAAGCATGACTATCAGATGAAAGGCTGTGTTATTCGCCCATACCAACGGCTGTCCAATGAGCGCAGAGCATTTATGTTTGTTTCAGGCTGTAAGGCGGTCTGCAGGGCGGGGAGGAAATTCCACCCGGGAATGACGTGGGGTACGACAGTACCTGGAAGAGTTTCGTTTTCCCAACAGCCTTGGAAGTATTTCTACTAGCCATCTTCACCCTCTTGTTTGGTGCCTCAACTCCCTGGTACTCGGGTAACTGGAAGATTTCCTTAGAAGGAAGTGCACTGATACTCAATTTTCCCTTATTCCCTCTTTCCTTCCCCTCCAACCCCCTCCTACTCCGGCCCCTCGTGCGTTTAAACCCCTCCGTGTCCTCCCCTCGACGACTTTGAACACTATGTCGCGCCATCGCATCAAAGCTGTGGCTTATGACGATGATGACTTCGGTGATGATGATGGATATGACTCCCCGGATCCCGAAGAGCAAGAGTTCCTCGAACAGTGTATTGCAGAAGTGCTGAGTCAGCTCCGTACGGGGGAACCTTCGGTGACGACAACGCGCGACGAGGCTCAGGAGGCACTATGGCATTACTATAACGATGTGGAGAAGTCTGTGAACTACTTAAGGAGTAAGTTTGATCAGAGATCAGTAGATGAGACAGATACATATCGTCCATCAATTGACTGGAGAATTGCTATTAACTGGCTACGGCCTGGCTAGACAAGAAAACCAAGGAGACTAAGAAGAAGGAGAGCGCGACTGCTCCAGCTGCGAAGGCAAAAGGAAGTGCAGGTAAGCATTACTCCAGTCAGTTCTACATTTCTTCCTTATACCCTCATGGGTGGGCTCGAGTCTCTTGCGAGATTCCCTCCGCCGTACCTTTCGCGACAGTGGTGAGTGTAACCTATTCCTTGTTCTTGATCGATAAACTGACTCCGTTGGGAAGCTCGATTATGTTCTAACAGGTTTTCAGTGCCTGCATATCCTATACCACTCGACCTAGCTTCCCACGATTCTTCACATCTCTCCGTTGCGGACTTCTTCCGCGACTCACCGTGGCTCAATGTTCCCGCGCAGCGGAAGGCCGATATCCTAATAGAGCCTCTTTACCCTCAACTTGGTCTGCTTGGTGGTGCTCCGGAATCTGCCGGGAAGGTTTCTAAATTGGCTGCTTTGGCTGCTGCGCGCAAGAGGAAGGAGGGCGATAAGATCCCAGCAGCTCCCGCGCAACCCGCCGAGAATGCTAAGCCACAATCTCCCTCAAATGAGCAGAAGGGGGCCTCTCTGTCGCTTCGTGAAAGACTTGCCGGCAACGGAAAACCACAAAAGCCCGAGGGAGCCCAGTCACCCCGTCCTTTAGGGAAGCTATCTCGTCTTGGAAGTCATTCACCCCAGAAGAAGCCATCTCCTGAACCAACCAAGCAGAACGGAGTGTCGCAGGTCAATGCGGTAAACATGCCAAGAGAAAGCATAGCAGAGCCTCCGATAAGCAAGGAAGGGAAAGAACAGCCTGCTATCAATATCCGCGCCTCGCCTTCTACCTTTGCTAGCACTATCGTTGGGGATGTCTCGCGGCCGAAGATGATCGAGCCCAGTCCCTTGTACTCCAATACTTTGGATCTTATGAAGATATATGGACAGGATCTTACTGAACCCTTTGATTTTACAGCCCCAAGCCCGGACGATGTCGTCTTAAATGCACAAAGCTCTGCAAAAGGTTTGGCTTTTCGGCGTAAAATCTAGGACCTCTCTCCCTAATAAATATGCAGGCTTCAAGTCGAAACAACCTGCTGCTAAGTCGGCCGGCGATAAAAAAAAGCAGGCCGATCTGGCGGGTAGCATGAATGATCTTAGCGTCGCAGAAAAGGTGACTGTTAAGAGCAAGAACCTAGACGTCTTGTCTGAATATCAAAGGTCAAAACGGAAGAACGCTATGAATTTTGCAGTTATTGGTTTGTTTTTAGTACATCCTGTATCACGAAAGTGTTGCTAACTGTAGCCTAGGTCATGTTGATGCGGGCAAAAGCACGCTCATGGGTCGCTTACTTGCCGACCTGAAGGCCGTGGACCAACGCACTCTTGATAAGTATCGGCGAGAAGCTGAGAAGATCGGCAAAGGTTCCTTTGCGCTCGCCTGGGTGTTGGATCAGGGCTCCGAGGAGAGAGCGCGTGGTGTCACCATCGATATCGCGACTAATAAGTTCGAGACAGAGAAAACCATCTTCACAATTGTGGATTCACCAGGACATAGAGATTTCGTGCCAAACATGATAGCTGGTGCTAGCCAGGCCGACTTCGCCGTTCTCGTGATCGACTCCGGTACCGGGAACTTTGAGTCTGGCTTGAAGGGTCAAACTAAAGAACACGCTCTGTTGGTACGGAGTATGGGTGTTCAGAGGATTATCGTCGCTGTGAATAAGATGGACTCTGTGCAGTGGAGCAAAGATCGCTACGACGAGATCGAGCAGCAGGTTTCATCTTTCTTGACCACAGCCGGATTCCAACCCAAGAATATCGCATTTGTGCCATGCTCAGGCATAAGTGGTGACAATGTCACCAAGCGAAGCGAGGATCCAAATGTGTCATGGTATACCGGTCGCACCTTAATTGAGGAACTCGAGGCCACCGAACCTTACTCTCACGCCCTTGACAAGCCGTTGCGGATGACTATCGGCGACGTCTTCCGTGGAAGCGTGCAGAATCCCCTCTCGATCTCTGGTCGCATTGATGCTGGCAGCTTACAAATGGGCGATCAGATCATCACAATGCCGAGCGGCGAAACGGCAATTATCCGAAGCTTGGAAGTGGATGGGGAACCAAGCGACTGGGCTGTAGCAGGCCAGAACGTTGTTCTAAACATTGCCAATATCGATCCTGTTCACCTGCGTTCAGGCGATGTAATCTGCCGTTCTTCTGCGCCTATTCCCAACATCACCTCATTCACAGCTAAGGTGCTGGCATTTGAGCATCTGATGCCCAGCATGGTTGATATTCATCGCGGTCGTCTTCACGTACCAGGACGGATCAGTCGACTGGTCGCAACATTGGATAAAGGCTCCGGTACAGCCATCAAGAAGAAGCCAAAGATCGTCGCACCAGGGACCGTGGCCCGCATCGTCGTGGAGATGGACCACCCTGTACCTCTAGAGGCGCCCACGAGGATTGTTCTTCGTGCTGGAGGCGATACTGTCGCCGCTGGGTTGTTGGAATGAACAAGTGATTCCCGTGTGGCGTTGGGCCACCTTGTTTAGGTCGAGTCAGGTGTGATCGATGAAAGAACCTATATATACATACGGTTAGAAAAGAAGGCGGCAAATTTTCATGTATCCTCCTTGTATGTAGATACTAAATAGAAGAGAAAAAGCACACATGACTCCCCAAAACCGAAACCAAAATCACGAGGCCAACCTTAGACCCTACCAATGATTATAATATCTTTTATTTGCAGTGCATTAGATAGCTCCAATGATCAATCAAGCAATCAAGCATTCTACCGAATTAATACGCAATATTCAATAACTAACCCTACTAGGTTTCTGAACCCTAGAGCCCAGGAATCACAAGACATCTATACGGAGAAATACCTCGGAGAATGTCTAGCATGGAGTCCACAAGATGAGGGGGAAAGGAGAATCTCCATGGGGTGGACAGCAGACTGACTCTCCTTGCATATATTCTCATTGGACGTCTCTATTTGTGTTAGACCAGGAGCGAATGCTATATAATTCTCGCGAGAAATATGCGGATTGTCTGTACCTTGTCTGTTAGTAGTGGGAGCATAACGTGGACTGGACTGCCTCAACATAGCAAGGGAAAGTGCCAACTCGAGACTTGTCGTAGTAGCCTCAGTAGGCAAGCTAAGGGCTTCCGTTTCTGGTCAATACGCATAAATATCTAACTTCGAAAGGTGCTGAGGTAAGTGACAGTGAGTTGAGAATGCTACCATATTGTAATTACGATTACCTGAAACATCCCTAATTCTCCGTGATGCGTTGAAGCTGCCTCTGGTCCCAGGGAAAAAGTGGCCAATTAGAGAAATATTGCCAGGTGCTCCACACCACGTATGGACCATACTAATAGGTAGTAGCAAGCAGTATGTGCAGTAATAAGAGGGCATGGAAATGAACACACTTAACACGCCACTCAGAGCGCTATTTATACCATGGTTCACCACCTCTAAACTAATACAATATTTCAAACCCAGCTCAGAAGAAAACAACAGCCTTTCATCATGGGTGCAATTCAGCCAACTGCCAACCCAGTACCCCAAACCCAGACCGTAGCCCTAGTCTCTGAACTAGGCGGCGATGTCGAGTTTCGTGAGGGATATCCAGTCCCTACACCAG
Organism: Aspergillus hancockii; assembly: GCA_001696595.2. NCBI lineage: Eukaryota > Fungi > Ascomycota > Eurotiomycetes > Eurotiales > Aspergillaceae > Aspergillus > Aspergillus hancockii. Next base: position 41,045 of record MBFL02000121.1, on the reverse strand, counting down.
GGCAGAATGAAGTTCTAGCAAAGATTTTGTACACCGGTGTTTGTCAAAGTGGTAGGTGTACTTGTTTCTCTTTCGCGTTTAGGAAGCATCAAACAGCACTCATAAATCAATATACATAATCTAACAAGTATAATATAAATAGATCTACACACAAAGAATGGCACCGCAGCCGGCCCTTCTGGTGAACCTATAACCAAGATTAAATTACCACATGTTGGTGGTCACGAAGGAGTTGGCCGGATTGTGGCACTTGGACCTGGATGTGATTCGGACTTGAAGGTAGGGGGACTCGTGGGAATCCGTTTTTCGAGCCGTATCTGTCGGAGATGCGAGTTTTGTCTTGCAGGGACAGAGCAATACTGCATCAAGAGTACGAACCACTTGCACCATGATGATGGCAGTTTCCAGGAGTTCATTGCGCTTGATGCGGGATACTTGACGATTTTGCCGGATGATGTTGATCCGGTGGTCATTGGACCGGTTCTATGTGCCGGAGTTACAGCTTATAAAGTTGGTTACTGGATTATATTCATTGTTGCTTTTACTTAAAGATGCTAATTATATGTGCAGGCTGTGTTGAATGTTAACGTTAGAGCGGGACACTGGGTGGTGGTGGTTGGTGCTGGAGGTGGTCTTGGGCATCTGGCTAGTACGTTATCACCACTGGAACTGCGTGCACTGATAGTTCAATGCTAACCTGAGTAGTTCAATACGCAAAAGCCCAAGGAGCAATGGTGATCGGGGTTGATGCTGCGGACAAGCGAGAGTTTGTCCTCCGTCTTGGGGCCACTGAGTTCATTGATTTCACCTCGACAGAACCTGTGCAGCGCGTTCATGAAATTACCGGCCTCGGGGCGCATTCAGCGATAGTTACAGCTGGAAGTGCAAGGGCTTTTGCTCACGCATGCGAAATGCTGCGCATTGGTGGCACTCTGAGCTGCGTTGGAATTCCTCCAGGTCGTCCGGTGCTCGAGACGCCAATATGCACCATTGTAATCAAGGGACTTAGGATCACAGGGAGCCTTGTGGGTTCCTTGAAGGAGTGCTTGGAGGCGGTCGATTTGGTTCGTCGTGGTGTGGTGAAGCCGGAGATCAAAGTCCGGAAATTCAGAGAACTGCCTCAGGTTTATGAAGAGATGGAGAAAGGTGATATTGCGGGAAGAATTGTACTACAGGTATCAGAGTAATTGCCAGATGTCAAGCACGGAATAGGCATTTTCGATCAGGTCATGTTATTGTAATCTGACCTGTGTGTGTTCGATTCATCTGTATCGTATAAAGATATATTTAAATATTCATTCGTAACGTCCTCATCCTCCAATTGGCTTCCATCACAGACCGTTAATAGTCGAGCGGGTGCTGTCACTAAAGCTTCGGCTGTCTTTTTTCGCAATATAGACTTAAGCATAGGGTCCTGTTCTAGGAATGGTAGAAGCTTTTGGTACAGCGCATGCAAGACGTGCTGAGGTCCAAATTGGAAGCCATTTGATGGCACCGGGGGTGTCAACAATACAACATCAGCAAGTGAATTTGTAACTTCAAAGCACTTCAAAAGCTGCATTCTGGTCAACATCAATATCCTGAAGCAGAGGAGTCAACGTACCTGATCACGACCAAGAGGCAACAAGTCTGCTTCGGAGAATCCTTGTAAAGAATATAAAAGATCCCGACTAACAATTTCCGGGAACTTGAATGTAAGTAGCTCATCATACGACGTAGAAGACAGCATTTGCCGGGACAGGGCTTCCTGCCAAATGATGGTCCGCATCCATTCCTTGGTAATGCAATAATCCGCCATGCGGGCGGAAGCCCTGCCGCCTTCATGTAACGAAAGCAAGGAGAGTGTTGATTCTGTCTCTGTCAAACAATCTGTAGAGATAGCAACCCCGCTAAAGATGCCGGTGTGTTCTCGTGTAAGAGAGACACTGTCGAAAGCTGCAAAGAGTCTAGCCAGCTCTAGTAAACCTCGAACGTGGTCATTATCCGACAGGTGTCCTCCCTCGGGAAATCGAACTAAGCCTATGTATGATGGTACAAGGCCTAGGTGCATTGCATATCCCCTGAGAAAATCAATTTCCGCTCTATCCAAATATACATAAGTTACATAGCCAATCTTACCTCTCTGAAACCCAAACTAGCGTGAACAAAATTTCCTCATTGTCAATCACCTCATCACCATTTGAACTCTGTCGCTCAGCATTCCAATCATCCAGCTTCAACAGTCTAGCACCAGCAATAGCCTCGTGTATGAACATCATTGCCGAGTTCCGCATGTTAATCTTAGCATGATATACATGCAAGAAGAACGAAACAAGGATGCTTTTCATATCAGGATTCTCCCTGTAATTGCACTCTTCTCGCAACCTCATACACTCTGTCGCCATAGTAGCACTATCAACGACCTGTCCGCTATCAAATAATGGAGGAAGTTGCAACTGTGCCATAGTCGCCGCGCAAAGTGCCGTAGCAAGACAGTAAACATTCGACTTATGTTCTCCACTATTCACAAGCTTCTGAAGAAGCACCTCTGCATTGATCACAGGCCAAACACTGTATGAAGAATGCTGGTATAAACGCACCACGGACTCCAGTATTGAATAGGGAAGTACATTCTCTCCAGTCTGGCAGTCGGGCCTTTTCTCCACAGCGACCTCATCACCAGAAGCGAAGGTATTCGTCTCCAGATTCGAGCTGACAGGGCCATTTTGACTCGTATGCCGTCTGACCTTCGGGCCCCTCCTACGAGCGGGCTTAAAATAAGTGCATTTTACCTGCTTTGGGGCGCTGCGACATGTGTCGCAGGGCCAAGCACCGCTGCATTTTACTTTGCGGGTAATGCATTCATCGCAGGCTCGTTTAGTGAGTTTTATGCGCATGGGTTGCGGAAAGGAATGTGGCTATGGGCTTGGTATGAGTGTAGTGGAGAAAGCGGATGGAAGGCGGGTGTATGGTGATTAAATACTGAGGCATTGTTGGAAATGAGGGGAACTGATATGCCGGTCGAGTCACTGGACCCGTGTGGATGCTTCTGGAGCTTCGGATTTAGGAAATTGGCCGATTAGACTTACAGAGAGCAATTGTACAGGCCGATTTCTGCGAGTCCATATCTTTCCATCAATACATAGACTACTTCTAAACAACATCTCTTGAAATAACGGAGCGAGGGATTACGTGAACAGAAGTATTCATCTATAGATGCTGGTGCTATCAAGAGGGCTTATGATGGTACTGATCACCCCCCCCAACCACTTTTAAATTGATAGTCTAAGCATTTATTCGCTCGGCTCTGCATCACTGTCCCTAAACTAAGCTCTCTTAGTAACGACCAAGTATCTCACTTGTTATCCAATCCATGGTCTCCCCCACACTTTGTGGACGGCTTCCCCACGCCCCCGCTTTAGTGTGGAGCATTATACCGCTGTCATCGGCACACTGGGCTTGACAGTAACCCGTCTGGTATACGAAAATGAGTGGCAGCGAGCGATGTTTTCCTCTGAAGCATGCTTGGTAATTACCCCATTCCTACACCTGATTGCCATGATAAAAGGTGATACAAGACGGTTTCATCTAGTTTGATGAGCAGTCCAATTACCCCGTGAGGGTTTAACCCATGCCCACATCTTGGAAATGCTGCAATATATGAACCACCCTTGTCCCTCTTCGCTGGGATTGTTCTACTGAAGATTTATCCATCTCAGAAGAGAACACACTTCGTCTTCTTTTTCAGATTGAGTTCATAGTAGTGAAAGACAAGCACTACAAAGTCAAATCAAATCCACCATGCACATCCTGGGAATAGCAAACGGAACGATCGACGGCAACTCTGAAATCCTTCTCAAAGCCGCCCTCCAAGCAGCTCAGGCAAAGGATCCATCCATCAGCGCATCCTGGATTAATACCCCTTCTGTGTCCATCCCCCGCAATCCCCGGCCCTTCAAAGCTGCACTAGACATAAGTAAAGGTACCGTGGCACGCAGCGGAGAGCCGCAAAGAGAGATAGAGAAACAAGACAACGTCACGGATGACAGACGACACATCCTGGAAGCTATTCTAAACGCAGATGACCTGATTATTGCAACTCCAGTTTACAGCCATCAACCAGCTGGATTTCTCAAGGCGATGACTGACCGAACCCTGGGCCCATTTACTTATGCCACCTTCGTGCAACGGGTGCTCGAGGGTCAGCAGCGTGGGGATCCTAGATGCGCTGGAATGAAGGTAGACGAGCGGATTCTCAAGCCGCGGGTTGTGAGTTTATAGCTGTTTCAGGGTCGGCTCTGAGCGACCAGATCACAATGGTCTTGTCTACAATGCACCAGTTTGTTTACTGTTTGCATGCAAAGGTTGTGGACTAGGAGATATTTTCTGGATATGCGAGTCCTGAGGCGGTGGTGTTGAACGGAGATCGAGCGATTTGGAGAGCTCGGCAGTTGGGACAGAATGTGGCGAGCCAGATTGGGACGACCTCTGACGAGGCGATATATCTGGGTCCGAGGAGAGAAGGAGATTGCCCGTTTTGCCACCTGTCTAAGGTAGAGATCAGCCATACTCTAGGGAATGGAATCGGCTGCATAACGTGTGGAGCACGTGGAACGATGATCGTTGGAGAGGATGGGAGGATTTGGCTGGTATGGGACCCAGATTCGAACATCAGTTGCATTACGATGAAGGGAAAATTAAAACATGTGGATGATATCGCCGTCGCGGGGAAGCTGGAGGTATCTGCGGTGCGAGAGATGGAAGAGGGCCGGTAGTATTGGAAGATAGTGGAGGTCCCTTTGGTGTCTATGCCTAGTGGTAGTAGTAGCTTCAGAAGGGGAGAAAAATTATAGACTTCTAATTAGCCTCTAATAAACGGATACGTACACTTGATATGTTGAATAACAACAGCTGCCAAAAATCGTACAGGAATCAAGGCAGTTCCAGAATATTGATTATCAGTCGGGGAAATTGATGGTTTTCTCTGCCAAGGCACTCTGCTCCGAGCTGAGAAGGATCATATAATCAAGGTGCTGAAATATCCATGAAGGTTAATCTAAGATTATTTATCTCACGGAGAATTACAGGGGTATCTCTCAAAAAATCTGAGAGTTTTAAATTATCGAGGTCCATAGGGTCGGCAATAACCTTGCATAGTATATTCAAAATTGCTGGAAGTAAATAGAAACAGATGAACCTTGAGAGCAAATTAGCATTAGCTTTACTTCAGGATATCAAAAAGAGACGAATAAGTCAGAAGTACACACCAAAAGCATTCTCTATTCAGGGTATATTGCGTAACCCGCACAAGTTCCAAGGGAGAAACACTTGCTTGGATGGATAAGTTAAGGCTTGACCGAAGAGCATCTTTTGTGGAACTAGTTCCCTCCAACCACATCTGGCACCGACTCACTCCTTGGTGGATGCAGCCCAAACTGTGGTGGTAGTGAATATTGATCCAAAGCAGTTCGACATCTGTGGTTGAGTATACTGGGAGTTTGGATATTTGGAGTGTAGGTCCACGGGCTCTGGGTATCGACAGCCGCCAGTCTTCTAATTCATCGTCAAGGGTGCGAATCGTTTTCAACATCTCAGTGTCGGTTTTTGGTGGCGCATGTGGTGCATAAAGCTCCCAATATATTTTTGGCATTATCAGACTCGACTTTAGATGGTAAGCAAAAGTCTGTTCGAAAGTTTTGCGGGGTGTGCGCAGAGAGTAGGCGTGAACGATGCAGTGTCATAGACTCAGCCATATCTGATGAGGCGAGTACTAAATTCTCAGCAAATATAAGAGCCGGTGTACCCGTTCGTAAAGACAACTCTTGATCAAGCATGAAAGGCCGCATGGCTTGAGATATGTCGTGCATTGTCCGATATATGCAGCCCATAAGCTCCCTTGTGCTCTAACTCTCCTCGTGAGAAGTGATGCAGCAGGTTTTCTCCGGTTAGAATCAGTAACAAATGAAGAATGGGTAGCGGATATATTTTGGATAACGTCGCTCCTTCAAAGTGAATAGTAAAAGAGAGAGGGACGCATGAAACGAACCAACTTACAAGTAATAACAAAATTTGCAGTCGTTCGATCGTCAACCGCAGAAAGCAAACGCTCAGCATCCAATGCATATCTCTCGCCATCTACTGGAAACGACATATCTTCCCGGCGGTCTGCAGCTGAACAAAAGGGAACAAAAAGCAACAAACGAGAGCACGAAAGCTTTCGCAATCGACAGGGTTTGACAATGATGTTTCTCAGGGGTGTGGTAGGCTACCTTTACAGCATTTTCTAAAAGAGATATATCGGCTATAGGGTAGAACAAGCCGATCATGCCACATTTGTAGAAGGTTATGTATACTTCAGTGATGAATCTGTCAGGTAAATGGACGGCAGTTATAGTTGGCCCAAGGTATGTTCTCTGCCTCGAAATAGCAATTGAGCAGTTACGGTATCTCGCCCAGGGGAAGCCGAATGAAAGTAGTGTCCTTAGGGCTGCAGACGTCCCATGGAGAGATTGAATCCACTGCTGCCCAGTAGGAGAGAAACGGGGGATCCCGTAGTATCGGAAGAATGTGCTACTATTTTCTCTAGCACTCAAGCTATTAGCATAGCAGCTAGACGATTGGCCTCCAGCGGCCAAGTTTCGAAGCAGATAGTGGGCCCCGTTAAGAAATGGCTTTCTTCTTTCTATGACATCGACCAAACCATCACAACAAGAAGCCACTTAAGATACTTGAGTCACACTTACCCAGAGGTAAGTGAGTGCCATAACCAGATCCTGCCGCGAGGCCGCTAGGACTTATGTGCGTAGATATAGAGCTATGTGATATTAGCTACGCTAAGAAAGACCTTATGACTATGAAGAATAGGGATGGGATATACTCAAATGTTTCATTTATCTTCAACCTCCGCCGACTACCACATTTAGTATAGTTACACGCCAGTCCTTGGTGTAGCACAAGTCGCATTTCACGGCGTTACTTTTCTCAACGCACTTGATCTACAATACAATCAATACCCGCTGGGTATTCTTGAACGAGAAATTTGGTGCCGGCTTGGGAGGAACTTGCTTATCTTGCGGGAATAACAAGAATCGCAGGCCTTTCGCGGGCGCCCTCCTCGGGAATTTCGGGGGGTGGAAGCCATATTATAGACAGATAAGCAGTCAAAGTGTACAGGACTTGAGGCGCTTGAGAGATTATTATGGCTGAATCTGTAATAGAAATATCAACTTAAGAACTCCGTCGGCTCCACTCAATTAGACCTCATAAACAAATCCCAAGCCAGATGGTCCTTGAGTGTGCAGTGCGAGGTTTTTATCCATTGACAAAGACTGACTCTAGCACGTTTGAAGACTGTTCTGTAGGGTCTCTTCTCTGAAGACTGGAGTTTCGGCAATCTATTCAACGTATGGCTGAGCCAAGGGAACAGCCCCGAAATAAGTGGGAACATCCGCCGGGACAGTGGGGGACGATTGCCGTCTGAAGCTCGGTTCTGTCTTGAAAGTAGACCGGATATGCCGAGTTTGCCATTGTACTCAATATTTAGTCAAAGCCGATTCATTAGTTGTATATGTCGAAAAGATCCAACAAGTTCTGCATGCGATCTGGGGATAGCTACAAAGTAGTACTAGCAAAGCCGCGGAATTTGGGTTACTATTTCATCTCAGAGATACCATTCCACAAACAGTTAAGAACCCAGAACTAACACGAACCTAGTCTAGCACGGAATCCCGAGAGCCATTGGGAAGGTCCATCCAGCCAACGCCTATAATCTCATACGATAGAACAACGGTCCCGACGTCATGAGCAATAGAAAAACAAAAGGAACATTTGACTCCCCACCAGAACCCTTCTTGAATACAATATAAAGTAGCCCAAAATTTCCTGCACATCTTTCAACACAAAAAACTTCTAAATTCACCTTAACATTACCGACTCCTCTCACACCACCCCCCACCAAAATCACCAAAATGGAAGGCAAACCCCTCGCCCTAGCAAGCACCGACGTAAGAACCCTTCCCTCTCTATACCACCCCCACTGTACAACCAACTAACAACCCCCAGCTCCGCGACCTCACAGCCCAAGAATCTTCCTCAACTGTAATCTTCCCCTCCTTCACATCAACAACCGCCTGGTCCCTAGGTCTCGCCCTCCGCTCCCGCATCCTCGCCCTCCCCTCCGACCAGCGCAAGCCAGCCCTGATCTCAATCGCCTTAACCGGCGGATCCGAGCCTCATGTCGTATTTCAGTGCGCCACAGAACCGGGCACATTAGCCGACAATGAGGTCTGGGTCCGGCGGAAGCGGAATACCGTGTTGCGGTGGGGCGTGTCGAGCTGGCTGATGCGGAACAAGATGCTGTCGAGTACCGGGCTGGGAGCCAATGAGGTTGAGGCGGCGTTTGTGAGGAAGCATGCGTTGACTAGTTCTGGGGGTGGAGGTGCTGCGGATGACTTTGCGATTCATGGAGGCGCATTCCCGGTTCGGGTGAGGAGTGTTGATGGGGTTGTTGGGGTGATTGTTGTTAGTGGGTTGAAGCAGGATGATGATCATCAGGTTGTTTTGGAGACTGTTAGGGAATTTATTGAGCAAGGCGGGCAGTGATGTGATGGTTGTGTGTATAGTAGGTACTACATTGTGTATGTACATCCGGCGGGAATGCTGATGAATTGTGGATACGATCTATATATATTAAGTGCATGTGGAAATGAAGTAGTACTACGTCTGTCAGAAACCAATGGAGTATTTAAAAAGCTGATAAGATAATATTCAAGGTATCATGCTATTCCTGTCACCTCGGGTATTGAGGGCAAATAAAAATGTGTCAAACCAGCCAATAAAACAGAATACAACTCCATAAATCCCTCTAAGTAATTTTACAGTTCGTCATGCCCGCTGGGCTCGTCATCCTCCTCATCAGCAGGACCAGAGCCATACAGCTTGCTGGTGATGGGGTAAGCCACGCTGGACAGCTGCTCCTTCTGCTCCTCGAAGTCCTCGGTGGTAGCAGTGGCAGCGTTCTCGTCGAGCCATTCAGTGACCTCCTTGACGGCGTCCAGGATGGTCTGCTTGTCGTCCTCGTCGATCTTGCCACCCAAGCCATTCTCGTCGCCGACCTGGTTCTTCAGACTGAAGGCATAGTTCTCCAGAGCGTTACGAGCCTCGATCTTGCCCTTGATGGCCTTGTCCTCCTCAGCAAACTGCTCAGCTTCAGCGACCATGCGGTCGATCTCCTCCTGGGACAGACGACCCTTGTCGTTGGTGATGGTAATAGACTCCTCCTTACCAGTGCCCTTGTCACTGGCGCTGACCTTCAAGATACCGTTGGCGTCCAGGTCGAAAGAGACTTCAATCTGGGGAACACCACGAGGGGCTGGAGGAATGCTAGTGAGCTCGAACTTGCCGAGCAGGTTGTTATCCTTGGTCAAAGAACGCTCTCCCTCATCTAGAAGGGAAAAAATTAGTATGTATGCATGGTTTGATTCCCCTATGGAGCAAACTTACAAACTTGGATAAGGACGGTAGGCTGGTTGTCAGCCGCGGTGGAGAAGATCTGAGACTTGCGAGTGGGGATGACAGAGTTACGGGGGATGAGCTTAGTCATAACACCACCAGTCGTCTCAATACCGAGAGTAAGAGGGTTGACATCCATCAGAACCATGTCCGCGGTACCTTCCTCACCAGAAAGGATACCACCCTGAACAGCAGCACCGAAAGCAACAGCCTCATCAGGGTTGATACCCTTGCTGGCCTTCTTGCCACCGAAGAACTCCTCGAGGAGGGCCTGGACCTTGGGAATACGGGTAGAACCACCGACGAGGACAATGTCGTCAACCTCAGACTTCTTGACTTTGGCGTCCTTGAGCACCTGCTCAACGGGCTTCAGAGTCTTCTTGAAGAGATCCATGTTCAACTCTTCGAACTTGGCACGGGTGAGGGTCTCGGAGAAGTCCTCGCCGTTATGGAAAGACTCAATCTCAATACGAGTGGACATCTGGGAAGACAGAGTACGCTTGGCCTTCTCGACTTCGCGCTTAAGCTTACCCATGGCCTTGAGGTCCTTCTTGATGTCGGCGTTGTTCTTCTTGTTGTACTGCTTGACGAAGTAATCCATGACACGGTGATCAAAGTCCTCACCACCCAAGTGGGTGTCACCAGCGGTAGCCAAGACCTCGAAGACACCGTTGTCGATGGAGAGGAGGGAGACATCGAAGGTACCACCACCAAGATCGTAGACGATGACCTGACGCTCATCACCAGTCTTGTCCAATCCATAGGCGATAGCGGCGGCGGTGGGTTCGTTGACGACACGGAGAACGTTAAGACCGGCGATGGTACCGGCGTCCTTGGTGGCCTGTCTCTGGGCGTCGTTGAAGTAGGCGGGAACAGTGACGACGGCGTGAGTAACACCCTTTCCAAGGTAGCCCTCAGCGATCTCCTTCATCTTGCCAAGAACCATGGCGGAAACCTCCTCAGGAGTGAAAGTCTTGGGGGACTTGTTGACCTCGACCTTCACGACAGGCTTGCCATCCTTGTTGACAACCTTGAAGGGGAAGTTCTTGGTGTCCTTCTGAATATCCTTGTCATCGTACTTGCGACCGATCAGACGCCTAAGGAACGCATGTTAGTACGTGAATCTGTAGTATCAGTGGCCGAAAAACTCACTTGATGTCAAAGATAGTCCGGACAGGGTTGGCAGCGTATTGGTTCTTGGCGGCGTCACCAACCAGACGTTCTTCATCGGTGAAAGCGACGTAAGAAGGAGTGATACGGTTTCCCTGGTCGTTGACAAGGATTTCGACCTTGCCGTTCTGCATTACACCAACACAACTGTTTTAGTTAGCCACCGAGGCACCCTTCGCCAATGAAACGCGTAGATATAACTTACGAGTAGGTGGTACCCAAATCAATACCGATAACAGTTCCATAGTTGTCTTGTACGGACGAATCCTCCTCAGCGTGTGCGGTTCCGAAAAATGCCAGCGGGGCAATGAAGACAAGGAGTAGGTAGAAGATGGTGGTCCAAGCTGTAAACGGCTTGGCCGCAACGTTGCGACTCGACAGCCGCGCCATTATGTAGGTGTATATAGGACGATGGCCCTTCTATGTGTCACGCGTCGGGATATCGAGAGATGTGTTCTTCGTTCGAGATCTCCTGTGCCTGAATACAGGAACACTGTATTCAAGAAAGAGAAACGAAAGGGGAGAAAAGAAAACCCAACCACAGGCGACGGAATGGAAGGGGGGTGAAATGTAAGTTGAAGCAAAGGAGAGTTGTTGCTGAACGAAGAGCGCAGGAGGAAGAGATCAGCTTTTTTAAAATGCTTGAGGCCAGAGAAAAGGACAGCATGGCTGGTACGGGCAGGGTCCTGAAGGTTACTTCTCGCGCTGTGATTGGTCCGTTGCCCATCAGGGACCAGAATTACTCATTCGCTCTGGCCACCGCCTCCCGTTTTGCCGGCCCTACGCCCCCGAACTGTTTCATGGATTGTTCTGCAGGCGGTCCACGGAACGTACTAGAACCGTCTCTCATTGGCTACTTGGCCATATTAGATAATCAAGCCAGCATTGCCCTATTTTTTAGTCCAATTTAACATCAGCATTCTGGATACGTGGAAGGAAAATAAGCAGTCCTTCATTATACATAACCATCATGAGAACACCGTGTACTTTCTACCATATCAAGTTGCCCTACTGTGGCGATGGTGAGATCGTGGCTTCTTTAATTCTTTCAACTTGTCATCATTTCCATATGTAGCCATAAATGAACGTACTCTTGGTTGAATGAGTGTGCTACATGGTGATACTATCCAGTGATGTACAACAATATAGTTTAATTCCTACGTAAATTCTTAACATTGGTATCATTATGCCTATGTAGTTGTGAACAGGCTACTTACTTTCCATAGTGCCTAGCCTCGTCGACCCTAACTAACCTTGGAAGAATTGCTTTTCCAAACGCTATGTATGATATGTTATATATATTCATTTGCCGCCGTGTAAGCCCCCATCGTCTTTCCCTCCAGAGCTCCTTCATGAAATTCTCGAATCTAATCTATTCAATGTCTGGATATTGGTCCTTGCCACTCAAGTAACCCAGGTTTTCAGCATATTCTGGGGTATTATCCCCTCGTATGGCCAAGGAGACGACATCAACGTCAGTACTCCATTCGTATCACTTGAACTTTGATGGAGAATCTCCCTATACTCGTCGATGCGAGTAATAGTCTCTTCCTTACCAGCCTGTGTAACATGAACATTGCAATGCATACAATATGGTAGTACAGTGATGACCGACATATTTGCGTGGAAGTTTTTTGCCGCTGAGGAAGACAGCAGCGCGTCGACAATAGACGAGCCAGTCTTTCTGCTTGCTCCAACAATTGCAACCTTGACCGCAACCAGGGTATATGGTAGTCTCCTCAGATTGAAGGACTTTCTAATGCGATCGATCTCAGCGCTGCTTCGAGATAACAAACGAGACCATATGTGTCTATCAAATAGCTACCTAGGTAGAAACCCTGACATTTGTAAGTTTCATCCCTGTGTCTTTTAGCCATGTTACGATCTAATTCAGTTATCAAGATATTAGTCTAGGTCACGACGTAGCAATATTTTCGTAGAACCCCTGCTGTGGAGAGCGTGGGCTATTACATACCACGTGAAGGAAATCAAACTACCGTCTCGATTTCGTAGCAACTACTAACAATCTATTCATGGATTCACGTTGAAGGATTCTTCCTGGCTAAGCATACTTTATATGACTGGATCATGTCTGAATCCGATGGATGAATCATAAAAGACATACTAGAACAGTCTGCATGTACAGGTTTCTAAGATTCGCATTCTTCTACGCTTTCTCGGTGCCACTTATAAGATTTAGTCAATGTTCATTTTACCTAGATTGGTATCTTGCCATATTACCAGTCATAGTAAACAGGAAGGGTACTAGAATTGCTACACCGAAGCTCTAAAGCAGAATCATAGAGTACAAATAAACTAGGTGCCAACCATAGCACATAAATGATGCAGGGGGAGTCAGGAAACTATTTGCATGTAATGAGACCCAACAATCTGGTTTTTCGTATTGATACCTAGGTTTAATCGTTGTAGTAGCCAGGCTAGAGCTGATGGACATGGACCAAAATGTCCTTGGTATGTACTTTTCTTCTTTTATTTTAGATAACTATGGCACTGTGCATTTGTATCAAGTTTTTCTTTTCGTTTTCACCCATTCCTTCTGTCATATATGTCGAGTACCGTAGCAATGAGTGGCTTGACAACTGTGATGAACTTGCAGCTCATCGTTGCTGACCACCCCTCCATTGCCAACCTCGTCAATGTGAGAATCTCACCTACCTTTGAATCTGCTCGGAATCGTGATCCCATTCTGGATGGACGGAGAGCCTGCTTACTGCGTACGGGATCCGACCCTGTTTATTATCTGATGTCTGACATGCTAACATGACATCCCACGACGACTACGCAATTGCATGGATCTGCGCGTTGCCGCTGGAAATGGCAGCCGCGAGGGCCATGCTAGATGAAATCCAGTCCTCACTGCCACAAGCAAAACCGATTACAACATCTACATACGTGGATCCATTAGTGGTCATAACGTGGTGATGACCTCCTCGCCATATGAGGATTATGGATCTGCACCTCCTTCAGTAGTACTATCCCGAACGCTGATGACATTTCCTTGTCTTCGATTTGCATTGATAGTGGGTCTTTGAGGTGGTTTTCCCAGCGAAAGCACTGATATCCGTCTTGGTGATGTGGTAGTTAGTGTCCCAAGCCGAAAACTGGAGGCGTGATACAGTATGACTACGCCAAAATTTCCCCAAATGGACACTTTCAGCGCATTGGGTCACTTAGCAGGCCACCTCATGTTCTGCTCAGTGCAGTATCTTCAGTACGCACCAGGGACCAGCTATATGATAGCATGTCTATTGAAGGAATTATATCCAACGCATTTCGAACTGATCCCGTGTTAGAACGGCGTTTTTCGCGGCCTGGTGATGATTGGCTTTTTAACTCGACATATGATCATCCAAGTAGGAGACCTAAATGTTTAACCTATAATCAGACACAGTAAAGAATCGCGTGCCACGAGCCACATAAGAGCCTTATATACATTATGGAACGCTCGCGTCGGGAGACTATGTGATAAGGAATGCCAAGTTAGGAGATTCCATTGCCCAGGAAATGGATGTCCTCTGCTTTGAAAGCGGGCCTGCTGGATGCATGAATCAGTTTGAATGCCTGGTGATCAGAGGCCTTTGTAATTATTGTGATTCCCGTGATTCCCATGAACAAAAACAATGGAAAGGATATGCCGCTCTGGCTGCTGCTGCATACGACAAGAAACTGCTTCATTCTATACCGACAGTTGGAATTCATACGGATGAGAGATTTTGTGTTCAAGTCAGATCCATCAGTATAACACTAATTTACTGCAGAAAAATTTCCTGGGCCGAACGTGAATGATTCATATATCTTTCGTAAACTGCAGCCATTCCATGTGTCCACCGATGAGGATGACTCCCCAAGTGATCAAGGAGAAGCTGGTATCGACGCGGAAGCGCACCATGCATCTCCTAAAGGAGTAGAAGACCTCCTCCTACCAGTCACCGACACCGGCTACGCATCAATTCCCAATAAAATTATAAAGATACCACTTAGGCAGCAGTAGAAGAGAGAAACTCTGGGGACTTGGATGAGTCCGCAAAAATGAATGCAAATTAACGGTTTTATTCCACCGATACTGACAGTCACGACAGGAGGTTTCAAAACAATGAAGATCAAACCATGGATGATACAGACTCGATCAACACAGCAGGTCCTGATATTCAACCATCTAAGAAGGAAGCGTATATCTCCGCATTTGCGGATGATTTGTTGGACAAAGACTTAACGGAGAAGCCAGATGGGGGAAGCCTCGGCAGCATCTACGAAGCCCTTCCTGGACTCCTAAAGACATTCGCTATGAAGGTGGGGTCGAGCGATCCAATGCAAATCTATCGTGATGTGATGGTATTTGTGCGCAAGCACAGAAGGTTAGTGGATATGCCCACTCCACCCCCACAGTTTCCCCGACACTAATTCCATCAAAATGCAGTGAAATTGACAGGTCAATGAGGGTCAACTACATTGAAGAAAACAGCATCCGTTCTGGTATTCTCGGGAACAATAGAGACAGAATAAGTCACGTCGGGTACTGGTTTCTAGATATAGACAACTTGGCAGACCTATATACTGCTTCAAATGAGACGCTAGATGATATTATGGATGATGATCATTTTCAGGGGCTTGAAGAAGCAAACAGGGCCACTGACTCTCTCCCAGAGCTCCCGGCGGACAAGCAATTTATATCGGAATTTTCGGCATACAAATGGATGTTAGAGAGAATCCAGAAAGTGCTATATTTCGTCGTTCCCGGGAAGTCACAGGCCAATATTAGAGATGCATCTTACAGTATCTACCCAGGGCCCAGAAAATCAGCAGAAGGGAAGCGCCAGAGACATAATCTGGCACTTACTGTAGAATGGGATCCATGTTTATTTCTGCAGCAACAAGGATACCTGGAAAGCCTTGAAAAAACAGTGAAATGACCTATTACAATTACTGGGCCGAAGAACGGATACACAAGCAGCGACAACTGCACAGTACCTGACCCAGACATGGCCATCCTCTGGCATTCATCTTCTACATGTTGTGAAGCACGTTGCGCAGGATGATGTTTCTAGCATACCATATTTCCATGTGTGACCATCCTATGAGCCCCCTTTTTATTCTCGAAGTGCTGACCTTAGTTCAAGACAGGCTACCCGACGGAACACAGTTAATTACATGGTCTCGAGGACCAGAATTTAAGCATAAAGCAATTAGCATAGCAGAATCTATTGCGGAGATCAGAGAACAACTCGCCTGGCTTGCCTCAGCCGTTCGTTCATCACCTTACGAGACTGGGGACACTGTCATTAATGCATTTGTTGGCGGGATGTGGACGGATTCATCAAGCGAGTTGACTGGGGGATTTGCGTCAACCTTCGTTTGCAATATCAGCTTTAACCTTGACGTCATCGATGACTCTGGCGAGCTATCGAATGGTCAATGCTGGCTTCAGTTGTTTTGAAATCCGGTCATAGTCAGGGACTATCCCATTCTACAGAGACCAATCTCTAACATGGGACTTGAAATCGGTCTAGATACTATGGCAGGTCTGACAAGTACACAATATGTCAATATCTTCAACAGCAAGATATTTATCAAAAGATCTTCGACAACGCTGATCCCAATGCGGTATTCTGATCATATCCTTGTTTGGCACTTACTCTACAAGAAGAATGGAGGATCATATCTCACACCTTGACATTATGGACATCTATGCCGCGAATATCACTCTTACCGACCTGGAAACAAGTCGGCATATACTTGGTTGGTGCTCAAAAACCAGGTATCTTGCTGGTAAGAAATTATGTTAGCGGTGTAGCCCATTGAACCCCGATAACACATTCCAGGAGCTCCCGATGCGAACTATGTGATTAATAGATCCTGATTGAGAGGTCTTCATTCTGGTTGTAGATTAAAGGATATCTCTGTTTCACAGGGCCGATTGGTTAAATCCAATCATACAGCAGCTTACGGAAAGAAAAATAAGTCACTGAATTTCTCATGGTACTTACAGACCAAAGCTTGATGTCCTGTCCAAGAAGTACGCTGTACTTTGGGGTGTTGAATGTAAATATAGATAGTGAATAGAACAAATGCATCGCTCCATTTCGTTCGTGCGTCCCTGGAGTCCAACAAGACTGACAATCGTTTACAATTCTCTTCGAATCAGAGAAGTTTAGGGATGCAAAAATCCTTATACTGTCTCTGCGGCGATGGAAGTCCTTATGAATTCTGAAAAATCCAACAAGGAACTCTACAAAAAAAAAAAAAATAAGCAGAATACATTAGAGTTAAATGTCTATGTTTGCGTCCGTGATCGCATCAATAACCTGTATACTATTCTTGAAATGATTATCGATTATCAAACCATGGTAAAGTGGAAAGGGGGATGAGCTCAAAGTTGCGCCACGAAAAGACCTTGAGGGTTGGGACTTCAATCACATTGCAACAAATGAAGACCCTATCTACCCGTGTCGTACAAAGTTAAGAACAACCGGTAAAGGGTGGGTGGATCTTACAAGAGCCTCTCAGGCAGTCTCACTGTTTGATAGAGGCTTGAGGATTTAATCTGTCCTGTCGCAAAAGGTCATATATGCAGCCACTGGGAGAGCTTACCATCATATGAGTATTATCTAGCTGCCTCTATGGAGGACCTAAACAGGACTATGGACCGCTTAGGGGTATCCAAGGGCGTATCCTCGACGACTAACAAAGTCAATTGTATGGTACCCCTTCAATATAACCTCCTACACAAGATGTGACTGCACACACGATACAGAGAAACATTGTGAGCTCCCTTAGGCTACATGGCCATTACATAAGAACCAGGTTTTACCAAAAAGCACTTCATTTCTGTTAAGAGATATTGGTGCAGTGGTATTTGGCTATAATACGGGCATTGGGTGGGTATGGCCCGACATTGGTGACCCACAAAAAGGAGAACTACCAGTATCGGATGATGAGTCAGATGATGATGATGATTTTAAGGACAGTGAGATAGGTTCCAGGGTCAAGTCACTCACCATCTCTGAGTCACAAGAAAATCCGCAAGCTGGATCCTATTTTTATGCTCTTAGACACGAGCAGTATAAGTCCGCAATTATCTGTGCCCTCCCTAAGGAGTTAATGGTTGTCCGCACTTTATTCGACGATGCTCATCTAGACCTACCATAGCAAGAAAATGAAACTAATACCTATGCTCTCGGCCGCCTGGAAAACCATAATGTGGTCGCTGCCTGTCTACCATGTGAAGAATAGAGTATGAATGCCGCTTCCATGGCCGCCTCAGACATGGAGAAAAAAATTCCCTGCTGTAAAGTGGTACCCCGTGGTTGGGATTGGCGGAGTGCCTTCGGAAAATCATGATATTCGACTCGGTGATGTCGGAGTCAGCACCGGTGTCATTTAATATGGCATGGACAAAGCCATCCAAGAGGACTCCAAGTCACAGATGACAGATATCATGCAACGCCGGGACAAACCACTGATGACTGCAATCAGTCTGATTCAATTCGATCTGAGTCTCGATCACAACTACCTGGAGCCACACATACAACGTATAGTGAGCTTACGGTCTGAATATAAGAGCCCCGGGGAAGACCATGATAGGTTGTTCCAGCCTCAACCTAGAAATGGAGATGGCCAAGAGACATGCAAAAAACTGCAAGGGATCCGAGATTGTCAAGGGCCCGCGACCTGCAGGATCACAGATTCATTACGACCTTATTGCGTCTGATAACCGAGTTATAAAGGATGCAATATTATTTGTTATCTATCTTTTCTTGAAATGAAAGGTTATTTCTGCGCGTCGATAAGGAGTACTAATTCCATGGAACGCGCCCCGAAAGAAGTTGGAACTGCCCACAGCTTTACATGTGATATCCATTATCTCCGTATATTTTGCTTTTTCTCTCGCCGTTAGATTCCAAATCCCATAATTGAGTCAACAACGACATTGGATCAGGTGGCAGCAAAACGCACATTCCCCAGTTCCCAAGCAAAGGCTGAAACAAGTTCTACATCAAACGCCCCACACCAAGAGTCTCGTTAATGCTCTACAGATATGGGTTAGTCTCCATAGCCGGCCAATAAGCATATTAACCTCGTGATCAGGTAAGATGTCCAAGAATTAGAGCTGTCTGAAGCATGCTTAGTGAGTATACCATTGAAGTTATAATCACCTACATGGTCTACACTACTGCAATTAGGGCCAAGATTATCCCAATAAGATTTCAATAGTGCTTCAGACTATGCCCTTTCCAGGTAGATTCTCGGAAGACGATACCTTACCACGGTCTATAAATAGAGCTTATCAATTCACCATTTTCAACAACAGTCTCATCATTCATTTCCAAATTGGTAAGGCACCGCATGCTCCAGTAGCTATATCTGGGCCTTTATACGTTAAATACTCGCCACCTCATGCTTTCTCTGGCATTCTTGGTGCAGAACATAAAGGTTTCAACATGTGGCGGACTCAGACCACTGGTTTAGGGCCTAGGCACGTATTTCTCCGTATTCCTGCCCCCAAGACTGACGTGCTTTGGTTCACCTGCTTAATACGCCACGGCAAACGTTCTATGGCAAAGGATTTAAACACTTGGTACCTTTTCACCGCCTCATTGTTTTCATTGCGCCGCATACCAAACGCTGATCGATTTTTTTTTAAATAGACCGATAAAGCCACTTATCGTCCCGAATTTCTCGCCGCAAATCATCAGCTCGGTGAAGAATAAAAAAATAATTTTTGGCACAGATAGTAGTCTTCAAATAGGACCATTGTCATGTGAAAAAAGCAGTGAGTGCGGCCGGCATTTAGCGCCAGCTTCTCAAAGCTGAAACTCTCCTTCCTTTCTTGGCCCCGAAATATACGGATAAATTCTTTCAAACAAAATAAAACAAGTCGGGTATCACAAACCCTAATTAATCATATTCGTAATCAAATATACACGAAGACTATATACCCACATATAGTTCAAAGAGCTATCCCCACGTCTTCCCGGGTATAGACGCGCGGTATTTCCGAGTCCGGCTTTCTGAGCTCCCGCCTTAGTCCTCCGTTCCCCAGTGCCTCGACGTCACGGTCCTCCTCTGTTTGTCTGTCACTGCCGTGTGGATACTGGCTATCGGGGAGGAGGACTTCGCCGCTTCTGGCTCGCTTCTGGAGCCAGTAGTGGCGCATTCGGTCGAGTGCTGTTTTGAAGTCGTCGAGGATGACGGTGTCGCAGAGGCATTTGAATATGAATGATAGCTGTTTGAACAATCATTTAGTAGGTGTAAATGTAAGTGTGTGAGATAGTTAGCTTACCTTCCAGAATGGTTCAACGCCGGTCGGGAGTGTATGCGCTGGGAACGCGCCCAAGACAACGCAAGTGTCGATGATGATGAATGCTATAGAGAGGCACATTGATGCTAGCATGATCCCGAATCGCGGGCTCACGGTTACTAGTTCGATAATGCCGAAGTTGTATAGGCGTTTAATTGTGTAGAAGAGCGAGCAGGTGGTGAAAACCCACCAGGGGTCTCTGCCACTCTGTCAGCATGATGCAGTCAAGACCCGGTAAGGATTGAGACTTACCGGAAGAGAGGTTCCATGGGCCTCGTGGTCAGGAATAATTTATTAATATTATTGAAATAGGTGAAGTTGGCGTAAATCTCCACCACCCAATATGGCTGGACGAGGAGGACCGTAATGATATAAGCGTATGATACCTTGCGACTCAGAAATGGCTTGTTCTTCATCCACGCAATTACATTGTGTAGACTCCACGAGATGTTCAACCCGATAGCGCTGCAGGAGAGGTACCATCCATAGACGGGTTCTTTAGGGAAGATGAAGGTGCCGTGCGCCATGGCGAGGATAAGCTGTATCGTGTCCCCCACGTCAGCATTGCGTACTTGGCAGTTTGGGAGAACAGATGGGTAAAAGTCGCAACTAGGATGCCAACATACCTCAGCGAAAATGAGTTTATGCAACAGGATGTGTTTTTTCATGTTTGCAAAGGTCACCGCGGCCATCACCACCAGCGACCCAACCATGAGACCCTGTCCCCAGGCTTCAAGGACAAGGTCATCCGGATTGGTGGGCCGGGTGATGCGATCCTCGGACGGAGACATCGAGAAGGTATACGGGCATGACCAGGGTAGTTGCTAATGTTATGTGTGCTGTGGCCCGCGGGAGATCGATGGATAGTATATAGTAGCAATAAAAGATGGTATATGCATCCACGTGCAGCAGGTTGGGCCACCGCAACGTGGGAAAACAAAAAAAAAATTGGATTCCTGGGGTACAGTTACTAGTGTAGGTTCATGCCTACCTAGAGAAGAACTCCTGTGGTACGCAGTAGTACGTTTTGGTACTAATTGCGGGGATTTTCGTGTGTCGTATGCGTTAATTAATTTCCACCGGTTAATATTGTACGACGACCAAAGCCTAATAGATGAGAGACTAGGATTTCCCCGAATAGTTGAGGCTAGACCATTTAGGTGGGCCTCCGGGTCAAACACCGGCACTCGCAGCCAATACGGAGACGTTCAAGTCTCCGTTCCTGGTTGTTTATGTGCCTTAGTGCCAACAGTGTCCTTTCCATGGTCAATCCAGATATGTCGGGTCGGTACCAAGTACCGATCTCAAATCAAACCCAATTGGCTCCAAGTCCGCAACCCTTAGTCTATGTTTCCCTCCCCCGCAGTTATGTCCTTTTCAAAAACAGGCTGGCGGCTACATTTTTGGTCCTATTGATGGTGTTTGTGAACGAGGAGAATGACCCCATGGGGTAACTCCACACTTTCTGGGGACCGTGGTTAAGCACTATTTTACCCTGCATAATTTCCACTTCTCCAGCGACTAAGTTTTTAAATATATATAAACACATGCTCATCCTCTACACTACCCACTTGGGCCTCCGCCCTTAGTGTATTTGTAGAATTGGGTCATGTTTGGCCATCTAACGCTATCACTGAATCCACAAGAATAGTCATGCGGGCACAAGATCCACTCACGGTCGCACCGTGGCGTCAACTCGACCCTTCTCTTCAGCGAGATTGGCCTCTTTCGGAGGGTCGCGTCCTCCAAAGACTTCTTGCATTTCTTCCAATGAGTGCTTTGATGTCTAGGTACCGGGTACACAATCAGCTGATACTCTTTATTGCGAAACGGAGGAGTCACATCACAGAGCCGAGGAATGGCCCCTATAAGGCCAGAGAAGAAGAGAAAAAAATATGCAAAGAAATCAACTTTTTCTGGACGTACATCTTCCAAGAACAGCCACGAGTACACTATTATTGCATAATTGATAATCGCAAACATCAGAAACATTCGCCATTCAATATTGGTTATGGCGTGGGGCGTAATTTGCAGCATCATGAAATTGAACAACCATTGTGAAGCGGCACCGACGGCTACTCCCACCTCGCGTGTGCGACTGGAAAAAATCTCCCCCACATACAGTCACGGCAAAGGGCCCCAAGACATATTAAAGCTAAACACCTCCCCATAGGTCATAATAATCATGGCGATACCAGCGCTTGTCGGTGAGTTGCTTCCGCCAGATTTTGTGGGATGTATTGCCAGGACACATGCGATAATTAGTATGAACGAACCCATCGCAAACGCCCCTACCATGGATGGAACCCGTCCGCCAACGCGATCAGGGACAAACAGTTGGACAATGCAGACCCCGACTACCTTGACCACGCCAAAGAAGCCAGTCACTAGTTTCGCTTTGCCTTCCGCTCCAACGGCTTCAAAAATCTGAGTGGCATAGTATGCTAGCGAAGTGTTGCCCGTCAACTGGGCGCACAGCTGAATTGTAAAGGCAGTGAAGAGGTGGTAGCAATTCATTGGTAGAAGAAGTTCGCGGACAGTGAGGTTTTCCTTGATGCGGGACTCTTCCTCAATGCCCGCAACGATTTCATCAAATTCCTTCTGGAGCTCCTCAGTCTCTTCGCCACCGCGAACCCCTTTAAGTGACTCCCATGCTTTGTCCTTCTTCCCCTTTGAAGCAAACCATCGAGCACTTTCCTTGACCGTACACATCCCCAACAGAAGCAAGGTCTATGGCAGCAACTGAAGCCCCAACGCAATCTGCCACTGCTTTGTGGCGTCGGGTTGGTCTATCCACACAGCATAAGTAACCCAGTAAGCAACCATAACGCCTAAGGCGAAGAACAGCTGGAAGCATGCTCCGAGTCTTCCGCAAATCTCTTTCGGGCCATTTCTGCGGAAAAGATAGGGATCAACGTAGTAGCGGTGCCAATACCGACTCCAGAAAGTTCCCAGAGTGTGTGCGTTGATGACCTGTAATATAGCCCCCCATAGTGAAAACAAGTGAGCTTAGAATGAGACTAGAACAGCGTCCCAACTTAGAGGCGATTGGCATTGTAAAAAAGTATCCGAAGAATGCACCTGCCTGCAGAATGGAGACAGCATTGGAGTTAATTGTTGTCCGCTGCGAGTCACTATACCGGAAGTCTCGTTGAAACGATGGCAAAGTCAGAACGCCACCTACGTTATTCAGTTAACACTTGGACGCTAGGATGTATAGATGCTCCCGACGTACTGATAACACCAGTATCAAAGGTAAATGCGAAAGAGCCCATGCAACTGGCAGACGTTAGATATATAGCGCGGAAGAGGCCGAGTTTGCGACCGATTGTAGAAAGTATTGAATGGGCCGTCTTAGTATAGTGGAATAGCAGCGCAATACCTCTGATATGCCTGGACACGAGAGAAACAAGAAGAGGACAAGCCAAGCAACGGCATAATAATATTAAAACCAACGGGAGAGGGCCCCCAGAGCTCGGAGACGTCCATCCCCCTTGCGCAACTACCACTGCCGCGTGTCATACGCATAAGGCTTGCGGACCTATTCTATCCAGTGAGATGTAGAAAGGGCAGATAGAAGAATCTCAGTGGTGCAATCAGAAGCATCCATACTCGTTGGTAGAAGATGATTATTCCGGAAATAGAAAGATATCGGGAGATCATGGTATTCCCCGCTCGGCACTTGTATATAAAACTCAGTAGCGAGTCCGAGCTCCCTAGGGCGATATTTATTAGTGTTAGCTGCTTTGAAGGAACTAGTTGGTTGCGGATTGGTTAGATCATGGATTGGATGGCCTGCTTGACACCGCTCGACAATGTTGAGCCGGACCAATGCTAGCCGAGATGATTTAGTGGGAAATTGAGTGTAAGGGCAAGATTATACAGTGTCTTCGGGAGCTGTGTCTCGCACGGCAAGTATGTAGGTAGAGAGATTTATGTGTAGCCCGAGTTTCTCTAGTACCGTGCAGTCGCGGTACTTAAATTTTACTAAGATACTAATTTCTTCATTTCTGAAGATTGCGGAGTTCAAATACCCCACAAATCGACGGAGATCGACCAGAGACTCTATCTAATCTATTGGATGAGTGATCTTGGCTCAAATGTCACAAGACGCCCCTCTACGCCGGATTGGGACATCGTAGGAAACTAAGTTCATAGGGGACACAGTGCCTATGTAGTATCATATATTGTCACGAGAGAGTTTCACCGTGATGGTTGGTTACATGTCTGATTCATGTGGCAAAAGGCGGACGATAAGTTAGAAGTAGATTAATTATCTACCACAGGGCCAACATTTGGAAGGAATCTATTTGTGATATGTTTAGTTCGAATTCCAGCTTGGCATAAGTTTGATTGTATTGCACATAGAACTAGAGATGGCATTGACATATTAAGACTTAGAACACAAATAAACCCATTTTAATAATCCATTGATTGCTCTAGTAAGCCTCTCAGCTCAATCTTCTCTGCCTCCAATTCCTCATTGAGGTTAGGCGCAAGCATCAAAACCCGCTTTTGTGGGAGAGTGCCCTCCACCAGGGAGTCAATATCTGACGACTTGAATCCTAGATCCTTCAGTCCACGGGGCTGATCTCCCAATTGAACCAGGAACTTAGCGATCGCTTCACTAAGCACTTCACCTGCACTCTCGCGCTTGACATTCGAGATATCAACCCCGAATGCCTCGGCGGCCGCCAGATGGCGGTCTGGGTTTGAAACGGCGGTGAAGCGGAAGACTGCAGGAGCTGTGACGGCGACTGATACTCCATGAGGGATGATCGGGTGCTCTACTTCGTATCCGGCGTGTTTGTAGCCGGGGTTCTGGCTGGAGATGGGGTAGCTCATTCCGTGGCAGAGATGAACACCAGCGTTACCAAAGCCGACACCGGCCAGAGTAGCGGCCAAAAGCATGTTGGACTGTGCCTCGAAGTCATCGGGGTCCCTAACGGCTCGAGGCAGATACTTGACGGTGCTGCGGAGGGCCTGTAGGGAGAATATGTCGGAAATTGGGTTTGCTCCCTGGTATGCGGGACGATTGAGAGGGTTAGTTGGTCGGGGAGTACGCTCGTTGTAAGGGATTGCTGTCCATGACTCGAGGGAGTGACAGAGGACGTCGAGACCAGAGGACGCGTGCACAGCGGAGGGCATTGTACGCGTGTTAAGGGGATCGCAAATTCCCAGAGTAGGTTTTAGGTTCCGGTGGGCGATACCGGTTTTGGCCTTCTTAGAAACGAGATCAAAGATGGCGGTTCCGGTCGTCTCAGAGCCGGTACCTGCTGTGGTCGGCACCGCTACGAGCGGCTTCAGTTTCCGGTCCACGGGGCGACCCTTGCCCAAAGGTGCATTTACAAAGTCAAGGAAATCGGCATCCGGGTAGGCCGTGTAGAGATTCATGAGCTTTGCGGTGTCAATCACCGATCCACCACCTGCTGAGGTTAGGCCAGTCGCTCAAGGGATGGCAGAGAGTGTACTTACCGACTGCGAGGAATGCATCGGGGTTATATGGCTTCGCGAACGCAATTGCCTCTTTAATACTGTTTCAATCAGTACAGGGCCGTAAACGCTCCTCGGGGCTACATACGAATAATCTTTAGGTTCAATCCGAACCTTGTCAAACACTGTGAACTCGATCCCCTCCCTTGTCAAACCCTCCACAGCTTGCTTCATCGCATCCAGCTTGGAGACAGTCTCATCTGTAACAATGCACACCCTTTTCACCTGCATATTGGTAAAGTCCATCCCAACTTCCTTTGTCGCACCAGGGCCGAACCGAATGCTAGACGCGGCCATCTCGAAGGCGTACTCCTTCTGCCGCGAGGGGTCGGTGGGGGTGGCCATGTGACGACGGACATGCTCCGCCAGCGTCGGGGTGCGGTGATGATGGTGGTGACTCGGGTTTCCATGGCATGGACATGTCGGGGGGTGAGTATATTGGACGGTACGTAAGAGGTTGAGAGCTCTATTGGCGGCCGAAGGAGCCACGCGGATGGAGGGAGCGGCCATAATGCGGGGAATGCTTATGTAGGGATGAATAGATAGCCAACCGAGTTATAAGGGAAGATGACAATGCTTATACAGAAATTGACTAGAAGAATACTCGGAGAGTATATATAATGGTCAGGAGGTGAAGCAGTAATTGGGGGGACGAGGATGTGGAAGTTCGGTGCAAGTTGGAGTTAAATTGGTGAGCCACAAAAATGCGGGGATTCCCCAAAGGGCAATTCGGACAGAATGCCGAGGTTACTACTACATTTAGGTACATTTGGCGATACCAGGCAGAGCGACCATTAGATACCCATTTCAGTCCATATTAGCTAGTACCTTGGATTGAATATTCATATATATATGAGAGGCTTGGTAAAATAAACCAAAGAAAATGAGTACTCGATTGAGTACTCGATTGAGTAGTACAGGCAGTCTACAGTACTCCGTATATACTCAGCTAGAGAGTACAGCCCAATTCGTACCGAGGGCCATCGGCAAATAATTAGAATCTTCAACAGAACACCGCTTCCCCAATTTCGAGAGCTTCAGGAACCCCAGATTCGGACATCTGACCATGTGGAGTGCATAATTGCAGATAAGGCGCTTAGAGCTTTTGTACTTGGGGGTACCTTGTAGTCACGCCTTGCCGGATTTGCCAGCCCATTCTCTACTCCTCCGTGTTAAGCATGTCCAGAGAATGCTAGGTTAACCCTCTAGTGGCCCAATGTCTGATCTGATAAGCAGATTAGAGTGGAAGTGCCCCGCCAGATCTAGGATCTCGGGAACTTGATTATCTTATAAATGACCCCAAAGATCCGTCATACACATGTTAGTGGTCGCAGTTATAAGTACAAGTAGTGCCCGCGTAGTCCGCAGCCACTTTCTTTTGCGCCGGTTCTAGCATTTAGAAGGAATATCAGCGACAGAAAGGAGAGAAACGACCTATTTAACCTTGCAACTTCCTATATGCAGTTCCAAATGACTATCTTGAGTCCTGGACCAGTCCGATAGACGGGTACTCACCCAAGATAAGCATACCTTCTACCACGATCATCTGACAAGCTCCTTTGTCCAATCCCCGCGCAGCCCTAATTAATATATATCTCACCAACAAGGAGTACGTGGCCTCAAATTTCCCGAAGGTGGGCGTTGCGATTCCCAGCAGCGCCCGGACGAGAATAATCAGATTAATATGTGTTCAGGCCCCAGATGAGATTAAATTGTTCGGGTTTAGCGGGATCTTCTTTCCTTAGTCTCATTGATGATTGATCATCCATCTTAATTCCCAATGGACTTAACATTCTACAGATTACCTCATTATTCCTCCCTCTTCTCTTTTGCTACCCCTCACTGAAAACGTTCACGATTGCGATAATACCACGACGCCACATTGAAAGAAAAATGGCTTCAGTACCTCACGCATCATTTCAGCAGCTGGAGAAGGTCAGTCCTGGCACATATTCTCACAGATTAAATTATTAACAATCGACAGTTGGGAGAAGGGACATATGCAACTGTTTGTCCTGCAATTCTATCATGTACCATCCAATGTCCCCGCAAGCTGACTAAATGACCCCCCTAGGTCTTCAAAGGTCGCAACAACCAAACAGGCGAAATGGTCGCATTAAAAGAGATCCACCTCGACACAGAAGAAGGCACCCCCTCCACCGCCATCCGCGAGATCTCCCTGATGAAAGAGCTCCAGCACGAGAACATCCTCTCACTATACGATGTCGTCCACACCGAAAACAAGCTCATGCTAGTCTTCGAATACATGGACAAAGACCTGAAACGATATATGGATACATACGGCAACCGCGGCCAACTAGACCCAACGCTCATCAAATCCTTCGTGTACCAGCTCCTCCGCGGCGTGGCGCACTGCCACGAGAACCGCATCCTGCACCGCGACCTTAAACCCCAGAATCTGCTGATCAACACCAAGGGTCAGTTAAAACTGGCCGATTTCGGCTTAGCCAGGGCATTCGGCATCCCGGTCAATACCTTCTCCAACGAAGTCGTGACGCTCTGGTATCGCGCCCCGGACGTGCTTCTCGGCAGTCGCAGCTACAATACCAGCATCGATATCTGGTCGATCGGCTGCATTCTCGCGGAAATGTATACGGGCCGGCCTCTGTTCCCCGGGACCACAAATGAAGACCAGCTGCTGAAGATCTTCCGGGTCATGGGCACGCCGTCTGAGATCTCTTGGCCGGGGATTTCGAAGTTCCCGGAGTATAAGCCTGATTTCCCGGTATATGCGTCGCAGGATCTGCGGCAGGTTGTTCCGCGGGTTGATCATATAGGCGTTGATCTGCTGAGGCGCATGTTGCAGCTAAGGCCGGAGATGCGCATTAGTGCCGCGAATGCATTGAAGCATGCGTGGTTTAACGATATTCCTCGACCAATACCGTGGGCTGCACAATAGTTGCTACCTGTTGAACGGACTTTGGCTGTTGTTTTTGATTCGAATCGAATAGATCCGGGCGAATATTGTATGGCACGAAAGATATCCCAATTACTCAACTGATTCTCGTTATGACAAACTAACATTTGTGGGTCTTTTTATGCTTTTTTCTCAGTAGATCATAAAAACCAAAGGACAACAATCATCATGAGAAACAATATTCTCCATTACCACCACCCAATCTTCTACCCTCAATCAATCAATCCCTCTCCCAACAAACCCCCATAACCAACCACCCCAGGGAGAAAACCCCCCTATCTAACAAATCGTCAAAGTCAAATCCCTCCCAGATCCCTGATGACCCACCCCACTCCCCCCAGCTGGTGGCACTCCATTCTCCCAAGCAATATCCGTAACCTCCCCATCCAAATAAACCCTCCGTCCCTTAAACGGATCCCCGAAGACATCCGCCAAACTATACCACACCCTCTCCTCGACATAGTTATACGCGAAGTTGGTCTGCGGCGCCGCACTCACGAGTCCGTTCTTCACAGTCGCGAGCTTGATGCTCACGCCCCCGGTCTGGGCGTCCTGGCGGAAGGTCTCGGTGTAGTTGGAATGGGGAGTGAGTGTTTGCTCGTCGCCTACAACGGAGGAGACGGACCAGAGATAGATGGGGGTTTCGCAGTTGTTGATTACGACTGCGTGGCCGAGGGCGGTGGTTTTGTTTTGGTAGGTTGGCATTGAGTTTGCGAGGAGGGGGAGAAGAGTTAGAGAGAGGAGGTTGGAGAAGTACATTTTGGCTTTTGGATTGGGTTTTGGTATTGAAAGTTTCGGAGATAAGAGAAGAGAAGAGGTTGTAATTGAGATGGTTTGGTTTGGGTTGAGTTATGCTAATGTTGGTGGGAATGAAGGAGGTTTTTATATCTGGGGTTTATACTACTAATGATAAGCTTCTGAATACCCTCACATGTCTCCGTTTGATTGGAGGTACAAGCAAATGTTTTAGGGTAAGACCCGATTTTGTGAATGTTCTACCAGTGCAGAATTTCCCGATGCTTGCTGTCGGGTAGCGGTGTTGCTGCAAGGGGGGTGGTCTCGTCATGACTTTCCGTTAGGCTAAGTCGGCCTCACCGAAAGGTGATCAATTGGTCTTTTCATGTTGCAGGTGGCAAATATTAGCAGTCGTCATGAACTGTTGTGTATTCGATTGATGCGGCAAGTAGCCTGGGCCCATTGCTATGATATAGTTGCGACACTACCCTGCTTGTGGTACCTGAACGGGATTGTGTTTGTCTCACATGTTGCCGCTACATGGAATATGCAGCATTCCTGTAGGGCAAGGGATTATATACCTTAGGGCGGGTGTAACTTACGACGTTGTAACTCTCTAGGATCTTTGGTGTGATGCTCTAAGCAGAGTGTTGAGCGTTAATGCCATTCAAGAGATTTCGCTTGTTTCAATAGAATTAGACGAATTTCTCAATCCTTGAATAGGATTCACAGAGTCATGCTTTGTTTTGGTCCACCATCTGCTATAAGCGCTCACAATCATATCTATAATCTAGATTCCTGTCGAACGAATAGTATTTACAACTTATAGCCAATGGATACATATATACAAGGAGGCAGGCAAAACAATTAATAAATGTCCAATGTGAGACAACTATTGGCCGGTAACGTCTGTGATACAGACATGCGTTTGCACCGAGACCGAATTCTCTGTCGAACATGTTTTTAAAACTCGGTCTGAAATATCTCAAGCAACTGGAACAATGATGCTGCTGAGCGGAACATTGCCCTTCCGGGCAACGATCTGGAAGTATGGACTCCTCAAATTCTTCACGTCGGCAGCGGTCTCGAAGCCAGCGCGTTTGACAGAGGTGATGAAAGTGTGATCGGTAGCTTCAGGAGAACTAGCCGTGTAGATGGCCCAGTTGTCATACTCGGTGGCTCCATTCCAGCTCATATGAACCGTGGCAGAGTTCGAATTTCGCTCCACCACAACGGCGGGTTTCCAGAAGGGCGTGGCCTTCCACTGACACTTGTAGCCCCGGTAGGATGCAACAGCGTTCTCGTCTCCGAATTGAGCAGTGAGAACCGCGTTGTTATTGCCGTCGAACTCCTTCACCTTCGAGATAGAACCGTACGCCATGAAAACATGGTCCGTTTCCTCGCTCATCAGCTGATAGCTTCCCTGGCTGACACTGTGGATGACATCATTGCCATCGTTCAAGGTACGCAGTGTAGTAACCTTCCGGTTGATCAGGTCCACAGCCAAGCTTAAACCGGTGGTGGGAGCTACCGTCTCAGTAGGGGTGTTGGCGTTGTTGAACAGGTCGATCACCATGCCCTCATTTGTCTGGTTGTAGACGCGGATGTCATGCTGCCAGGAGAAGATAGCGCCGTCATCGATTTCAAAGTCGCCGACGTCCTTCTCACCCTAAAAGAACCGTCAGTGTTAAAGTTATTTGATATCAGTGTAGCAACACTTACACTTAGCCGCCACATGACAGTGCCATTGTTGTGAACATAGTAGCCGGACCAGTAGTGACGCAGAGAGATGATATAGCCATCACCCATAAGCTCAACGGAGTTGATGTGGTAGGCATCCCATGGTTTTTCCTGGGTGCCGTAGTCATCGGCCAGACTCTGTTTGGACTGTTCTAAAGGAATACTTTGGATGTGTTCCAGCGCACTCCAGGAGTACACAATCTCATTAGTCGCAATGTCAATCTCGAAGAACATGCCATCTAGCATATAGTCGTCAATCTTGCCACCAATCGAGGTTAAATCGAACTGAGTAACGTTGTAAGCGGTCACCAGTAGGGTGTTCCGAGAGGTTACATGGCTCTCGTGGAGATCGATGTAAGAATCCCTGGCGACACCATCAGGCGAGATAAAGTTTCCTGGCAGAGTGACGGTGTAGATTTCGTTGTAAGTGTTGTCGAGAATATGGGCCGCGCCGTAGCCAAAACCCAATTCCATCATATTACCGGCCCAGAAGGTGATGACGTCTTGATTGAACAGCTTCTGCACCTTGAAGTTGGCTGCCACCTCAGTGGGACCTTGATACACAAGGTTGCCATCGTCATCATAGATGAGAGCAGCAGTACCATTCGGCTGGTTACCCCGAGGACCGATGAAGATGTAGCCAGGGTCCGTCGCTCCGGTCTTTTTTACTTCCAGCTGAGGGGGCGTGAAATCAGTCGTTTGTAGAGTCATGAACGGCCAGGTGTCTTGGGCAAGCGCTCCCATCGACAGCAACAGAGCGCTGCAAGCAGTAAGAGTACCACGGACCATATTGTGTGATTGTGGGACCAAGTTCACAATGATACGACGCTAGTCAAACCAAGCATTTATACACAAAAGTATGTAGATATAGCATATACGGGATTGGTGGGCGTAAAAAATGAGCGACTCGCGCTACCTCCAATATCGAGGCAACAGCAACAAAAAAAAGAATGTATTAAGGAGTGACAGTGCAGGAACGAAGGAATAAAGAAACAGGAAAAAAGAAAATAAGAAAAGGACGGCTATGATACAGGAAAAGAAGACATTAATAGGGTAAAGGTGGAATATGGATGAGGGAAAAGCCGAAGTGAGAAGGGGCAAATCGGCAGACTAGTGAGTCCACCCACCAGAAAGGCGCTTGTATGGACCCGACCCAATGCTGTGGGGAGAGAAACCACCGCCGAGTCACATTGGGAAGGCGGAAAGCCCATCAACTCGCGTGGCTTCGACTCCATACAGGGTCTTCAGTCTCCATAGGCTGCTGAAACAGGTGCTAATCGCGGTGGCCCGCCGGGCGCCAAGTCACATCCATACGAGACGCGCAATAAGATGGGGAAAGGATGCCGCTCAAATCCTAAGTTGACTTCTCTGATGTCCCCACTCGGGGACCGATCCCCTGACCTGAAAGCCTATGAGACGAGCCGGTTCATGATCAGAACCGTGGATGATGAGCTCACTGTCATATCCATGGGTCAATATTATTGTCTGCCGAGTACTACCTAGTACTTGAGAAATTCCTTCCCTTCTGTTCGGTTTTCACTCCCAGTTGTTCGTATCATTTGAATTGACCATAATAGCGATGAGATGCTCTCCTCAGGAAACGGGCGGACTAACGATAAGGAGTGCGATGATTGATGGCCTCAGGCGGAAATCTCCCACCAATAAGGCTACATGTGTCGAAGAACAGCAGAGCAAGCGAGTCCCTGATTGACGATCGGCATGAACATCATTGCCCCTGACCTTCATTACTTTTACCAGAATGGTATACGTTTGCCCACCATGCCTTCCATTCAATTGGAGAGAACACCCGATCGGCTATCGTAGGATTGACCTGCAATCCAGAAATATGTACATACGCACATGTCGTTGTACCTACACCAACATATTCAATGCAGGGATACTTGACTTCTAATACAATCAAGCCTCTTAACAGGCGAATCATGCTCCACGAGTTTATCTCTTATTTTGTACGAGTGGAGACAGCATCATCTCTCGACTTATGGAATATCTATATCGACATCGACTGTGCAAGAGTCAACGAACTCGCCCTACTTTCAGTCCGCATACTCCTTTTAACATGAATACACTCCAACTGATAAGCCTCATCTACGCTCAATGTATTCGCTAGCCCTTCTCTACTTTCATTGCATCATTGGGTGTCGGAAATCCCGGGATCTTATCAATCACGTTGATCGTAATATGACCATTTTTCCTCCTACGTCATGAGGACCATTCTTAGGACAAGCGACGGATACACCATTAAGCGATAGCATGAAGAAAAAAAGAGTACCATTTATCCTTGTTCAATCACTCTAGTCAATTGGTTTACCGTGTTCTAACATTCCGGACAGGGTTTATCTGTTCTAATGCGGTAGCATTGAATTTTGAATATCGATAACTATTAGACCAGATACCCGGCCCGTTATTAATATCCACTACAGCCGAGATTGAGTAGGTTGCAGTGACGATCACTGATTCTTCCCGTGACAGAGAGCCCTTCGCGGTGAGATGTATACGGAGCGCCGTCGGGAACGCGACTACTATAATCAGCTATCGACGCTCCAAATATAGACACACAGTTATCTTCAGTGAACCTGCTCCTCATTAGTACCACATGACGTTTAACCCCCCTTCTTCCCCGACCCCTACTTCATGAATGACCCCTACTAGCAATCATTGCCTTTTACGTAGTTCTACCAGGGAATACATGGCCGTACCCTATACTTCATTTGAGATATGGCTTCCGTGGATTTATCCCAATCGGCATTGGAGTCCTCTTGTTCGGTTTCGACAAGAGTGTCGTATGCCCCGATCCGGCCTCAGATCACGAGGTACTGGAGCCAACCCAGCCCATACTGAACCAAAGGAAGTTCCTCAAGCCGATGTACGACCCTTTTTTCATGGTTGCGGAAATACCCTGCATCGCTAAAGCTTCTTGGGGGAGGGGTTAGTGTCCACTGAAGACCAGCCAGGATAGCAACTTCCTTCAAAAAGATAATCACATTTTGCACAGGGCTCATATAGAACTGGGCCATGCATATATGCCCCGTATCTGGTCGAAGTAAAGTGTAAAAATGAGACTGATGCCAGACCATGCGCTCCTAAAAAGTTGCTCTTTGCAAGGTAACCTCGAAATAATTGTGGAAAGGGTCTTCCGCAAACCCTGGCCCGTATACGTCACAAACCCGTTGTCGTAGTTTTGTGCGGCGATATAACTCCTCCAGCCAAACAAGCCATGCATCGCCATCATCACTTCTGGCATCACTAGACCATCTTTTAATGAACCCTGACCCCGGAAGTAGTCACTTGACAATTTTTTATATCTTATGAGTATGGAATGTCGATTGACCACTTATTATCCTGTTACATAGATTCGCACCACAGCCCCACTGTACTGGAGAAGTGATAACACCCTTAGATCTTCCTTTTTCATCTCTTGTTATCATGTTTGGTTGTTGAATTGTAAGCTTCGACGATAAGCTTCTTATCATTGGCTGTGAAGATTGACAAAATATCGCAAACTACGAGTGATTAGTAGACTAGACTTGCACACCCCATCCGGTCTTACCGGTAGCCATCCTTTAGACTAATCGTATCTACTAAGTCGCATGCAAATAGAGTGGTGATACAAGGGGTCAAGCTCTTCGAGCTAAAGTCCTCCTTAGGGCTAATTATTTAGCCCCACGATGGGGCCGCTAGACATACCACGTCTACCTAGGCATTCAAAGTACTACTCTTATGCAGCATTTCTGAGCGGTAATATCCGGGGATACTTTTTCTGTGCGTCCTTTATGCCAACTCTGGGAGCCTATTAGTTCCTTGGAGACCAAATCACTTAATCATGATCCCTTGCCAGTCAGCTTCTGCAACCCATGCAATCAATACATCAAGCTTTTCTTCTACCTATACCTACTATACATAGCCGTTTATTTGATCTGCCACCTCCTCCGGAAGCCTTCTGTAACAAACATTCCCGAGCCACCTCCAGGACCTGTTCTCACACCTACACGACGACGAAGAAATCCAAAGCCACCCTCCAAGCTTCCAAGTACCCAGTATCCCATACAACGAAGACACAATCACCAAGCTCATACATCACATCTACCGCATCTACATACAGCCAAATCACCTCTCGCCACGCCAAATCGCTGTTGCCCCCAAAAGATGGCCAATCCATCAACGAAGCCATCTGCCATGAACTCCATCTAGTTCCTGCCGTTATATCCTTTAATCAAACGCCTGTCTTACCTCACGCATTTCCACGATATACCAACCTTACCTGGTTCGCGCCTTTTCAATTATCTCGAGTATTCGAGAACTCGCGGCGGGCGTGACCCAAACCATTTTCTGTACCAGGACCCAGAGATCGTCCTTCTTCCGCATGAGATCGCCTTGACTTGTTCCACCGATGAAGGTATTCTTGTTATCCTTGATACTAAAGACAGTATGTGGTTTCCGATTTGTTAGTTCTATGTTTTGTACTAAATTTAGTGCCAAGGTACAATCCAAGTCATGGATTTCAAATGTTCGCCTCCAGGAGAGGATGCGCCGTTAGACTGGAAGTTTGGACGCCCGGATGATCTACAGCATCACCGTAATTACTACCTACATCATGCGTCGACGTTTCTTGTCTCACATTTAGGTAGTATTAGGGCTCTTGAGATTATTCCGGGTAGATTGTGTGGTCGCTGGAATCTCTACAACGAGCATTATCCTGGGGTAGGTGCCTTTCCACTTATTGTTATCTTTGACGTGTTGATCAAGTTATAGAATTCCAAGATCAAGAAGATCCTTCAGGAACAATATGGTTGACCCTATGATTTCCGCGAATCAGAATGGAAGGCTGAATCCAAGCGCATCTGGTAGAGAATATGGCGCGATGACCCGACATACGAGCCATCCCCAGGTTTCTCGGAAGAAGAGGAGCAATATGGCACGGTTAGCTATGGGGATATGGGTGAGGGGGTTATATAGGGCGCTGTTTGCACCGTATGATTGATACATGTCTTATACCAGGTACTCGAATATGTCTACGTGTTTGTTTTGCGGAACAATTTAAGAATCCGCCGCAGGATTGAGCAAGCCCAGTGCTCGTCTAAGCGAGGTCATTTATTGTCATGTAGAAAGATCTCTTCTTAGGTTCCTAAAGGTCAGAGAAGATCACATGCCTCCACAGTAATCGCCAACATCCCCATTGAGCAAGCCACATTGTCCAGCAATGTGGCATCCCGTGCGATAAAATCCTGCTCAATATATAAGTGCAATCCAGAAGAAACCCGAATGGGGACCGGGTTCGCGGTAAGCCTCTTCACTATGCTATCCGAAAGATCAATAGCGTTCTCTGCGCCATAAAGGGCATAGGCCGGACCGCGTTGGTTGGGTATGTGTTTCCTGATAAGATCTTTTAGCTCATGAACAAGAGCCATCAACTTGCTCTGCGACTCAAGGATCCGATATCGCAATTCAATCGCCTCGCAAAAAGCTTGTTGTCTTTGCTGTGTTTCACATTCATACTTTGCCTCATAAGCGTATCTTGGAAACTTCACAAGCTCCATAAAAATACGATCTGTGACATTCACAAACACTGCATTTTCCCCGGGTTTCCGCGAGTCCTCAACCCTAATCCGCTCTGCCAGCCGCTGCCAATCTTCCTTCTCAAGGAAACAGGGTTGTCCCTGGTGAATAGCTGTAGCGAGCAGGAATCCGCGAAAGAATATGTAACAAGCACGCGCAAAGCCAGATTCATGTGCCTCTGCCCCTAACTCCTCCATCAACGATTGGACACCACCAACATGTTTTAGCCATGCATCAGGAAGAGTCCGCACCCGCATCTCAAAGATGGCGAGCAATATAATAGCACCGATTATGTCAGCCTTGTCAGAGCTTTGCGTTGCATCTCCCAAGGCCTGCGAAACTGAGTTCAAGGCATAATTGTATGCTTCGCGGCCTTTATTGGGTAGATTTTCGCTGGCGTCAATCGCTTGTGCCTGAAATATGGAACTCACAGCGCAGGCCGCAGCGTCAAGACAGGCATTTCTGCCAAAGTTGGAGATAATGTGAGCTGTGAAATCTGGATAGTCTACACCACGGAAGCGGTTATAATCCTGCGTTGTTTGAAACGCATTGTAGATGAATCTTATGAAGAATTGTTGGTCCGTGGCAACGCATTGCGCTACACCGAATGAAGTGCCCTGCTCTTCCGCATGCGCTGAAGTAGCCTGTTCCATAATCGCTAGATTGTTATTGCGAACTGTTGATGCTGCGTCATGGCAAGTGGAGTCGTTTGAATTGGCCGAAGATGATCTTGCTCTGAGCGTTGACTGATGTCGACGCTCGAGTGCTGGTCTTTCGTCCTGGAAACGGAAGGTTCGTTTGTATCCCGGGCAGGGGCGGCGATACTTGCGGCATTGTAGACACTGCGGTTTTGTTTGGTCGCACTTTAATGTGTCAGACATAGCTCGTTTTATTCCAATTCTTCTGGGCGAAGGAGGAGACCCTCAAGACCTTGGATCTCTTGACAGGAAAGGCGGACTCACCTTAATACGTCGTTCCCGACATAGTGCACATCCAGTGCTGTGAGGGACGCCGACCATTGTCTGTTCGTGTCAAGGAATTCTAGTAGTGTAGCAAAATGGAGTGTATACAGATAGTCAACGGAATACACCCTTCGTTAGAAATGACTCTAGACCTGAAGAGTGAAAACTACCATTAATCTGGCAGAAAACTTCCCCATTTATGCTGGTATAGAAAAGCGATCCCATCGTATAGCCTGCTGCAATCTATACCATTTACGATGATAGTCTGAAGTTCTAACCATTCTTCATTTCTACTCATCAATGACATCCACCTGTCGAGCGGATTGCACCACTTGACGGTCCGTTCCCATCGTATTGGTCTGGCCCCACTGTTCATCCTGATTTCTCCTCATCATATACGACCTAGGTTATTGATAATCGCGATATATCTGAGGCTGAAAGAAACGGCCCCCAGAGGCCCGAGTGGGCGCTTTTCATCCGGCTATAGGTCTATTGTAGGTAGCCGGCTACTGGGTATAGGCCAATTGAAGGTCAATATTTCGCGTGACAAGTAACCCATAAATCCTCACGAGGTACCACTTACCGACTAAGTAACTACCTGCTTACCCACATGCAGGATTATATAGTGAATTACATAGAATTAACCGAATAATGTAGTTGGGACGCAAAGGGCGTGATGATTCTATTTTGGTCCTGTCTTGTCGATCAGCCGGTTTTAGGGTTAGCGGGGGACTTTCTGAGACGATATGAGCTCGTGTTTCAGCCCGGTAGTGGGGATTTCACGAGGGATGAGAGATGGATACGGTATAGTTTGGTTCTTTTTTTGGCTGATGATGCAGGTCGTATTACTATCTAGTTTGTTTCTTTCTACTTTATGTCACTTCTGGTTCCTGAGTGGTGGACTTCGTCGTGTTCCATGTTCCTTGTTTAGTCCTAGTTAAGGAACAGAGGAGGTTTTCCGGGGCATTTAGATAATTAGGTTATCTCGACCCTTTTTATCCAACGCCAACTTCCTTATACACCAAGTTCTACCTTTACATAACTATACATGTATCTATATCTGTATAGATGGTGGATCATTTACACAACCGGGTTAATTCCACCGTCTGGAACTCTATTTTATATCAAAATTGGCTCACAAACCTGATTTTCATCCACCATGACAAAGGGCTCGAAAGAGCACCCTTTGTCAGGACCAACCCATAACACATCTGCTCACGCAACTAGGAAATTTTACTCCCCTGTATGCGTCATGCCTGCTTTCCAGCCCAGAAACAACATCTGATGACATCAATACATCTCTGCCAATACACTAACGCACACTTGAGAGTCTGCAAATTGGCATCTTTCGACCAATCAGCAAAAGTGTTGCCGAGGACATGATGCTTTACTATCGTTGTAAATCATGAATTTGCATCCAAACACTAACGCTAACACCAAATCACCGGGACAACCATGTTATGGTTAAGTACTCGCTCTGACTTGTACAAGATGATATAGGACACAAGGCAGATCTCGGACCAATGCTCCTTCCTCTTAGCAAGAACCTTCGCGTTCAGACGACGTAAGTGTGTAATTCCCAGAGGGACTAGAACGCTTCTGATTGAAAGCCCTCTAAGTTGGGTATCCATGATTGGAGTCTCCGTTCATTGTAGATATGGTTAGACCGGGGGGGTATGTAAGGTAGACCACCTTTGAAGCTCCGTAGTATCTCTCGGCCTCTTTAAACGTCTTCCGAAGTATCGGGTTGCTGTTTGCGCATATCGGCATATGTTCTCTCCAGCGTCTGCAGTATCTGATATGTAGTATGGAAAGCAAGGCTTAATCTCTCTTGACTACTCCAGCTGCATTAGTCCACACGTATGCCGTTATATCGTTCGGTCCAGGTTGGAAGCGAGAGTTAGCCACTACGAAGGAGGCGGCTTGATGAATGAGTATACCGGCGAGTCTAGGCCGCCTTCCCTGAAAAAATGAAAAGATCAACGGCTGCTCGCACACTCGTTGCTGCGGGGTTCTCTCTCCTTGTTCAAGACCGACCTGGACCTGGACCCAATTCAATACCTGAAGATGGAAGGCGGCCAGTCAACCGACTCACAGCGTGGTTTTATCTTGGGGGCGGCTACAAAGAATGATCTGGATGACATCACTGGAATTCATATCAAGGGCTTCCAGGAAGAACCCCAAGTCCAATACTGTTATCCGTTGCGGCACCAGTACCTAGGAGACCACTGGAAGTGGGCAAGAAAGGAATACAAGGGCTTTCTGGAGCAACCGCAAAAGTATCTCGCCCATGTGCTCGATGCTCCCGTCGAGTGGAGCGGCAGTAATCAAACCTGTCGGTCATGCTGTATGGAACATTGCGCCATTGACCAAAGCCATTGATCCGGGTACAGTCAACTCTCTCCCAGCCTCAGCCTCTTCCAACGCTAATTCGTGCTCTAAAAGATCCAAAAGAAAAGGAAAGAAAGGATGCGAACAAGAAGCACCGCGAAGCATATAGAGCAGCGGTTAAGTGGCGTTTCAAGACGTACTTTACAAAGTGGTCCAATGAGCAAATCAACCTCTCTTCTCTTGCAGTCCATCCTGATTTCCGACGGCGCGGAGGTGGCACAATGTTGGTAAATTGGGGAATTACGGCCGCTGAGAAGAAGGGTTGGCCTTGACCCTATGTGCAGGTCCGATGGGCCATCTTCTCTATAAACACCTCGGCTTTGAGAAGATTGCAGACGAGGACATTCAAGTGAATGGAGAAGAGGAAACGTTGACGAGCACGGTCGTGATGCACGGCGCGGGAGAGCAATCATGAAGTCAATCATGAAGTCAATCATGAAATATACCTGGACGCAATGGCGTGCCGTTGTATTTGAAGCAGCTATGATGGGCGCGGTACAAGTAGCTTGTGAGGCGAAGATACCGAGACGCAAGCTGAGACGAGTGAGGATGCCTTTTGTCAATAAATGGGCATCTAACACACCGGTTCCTTCCTCAGTTGCATTAAAAATCCCAATGATGGACATTCGCTATCTAGAAAGGATGGCAATGATAGGGTGTCCAAGGTATATACCAAATACGTCGACGATCAACCTAAACTTGGAACTATTTCCTTCTGCATTTACCCTACTCCGCTCCTCGCTGTAGTAGGGTATCTCCACCTCAACTCGACGTCGACTTGCTTGTGAATAAACTTGAACATGTTCCCCGTTCGATGGAAGTGTACTTCCCGGTCGAATTACGATGAGTATCATATGCCCTAACCACCTGATTGACGTAGTAGCAACTGACCACAACGCGCTATCTAAACATAATCTAAACGGCGATCATGTGGTCAATTAGACTAGCAGCCCAAGATCTAATCAATTGGACTCCCCAGATGCGGTTTCCCCGCATTTAGACTATTTCTTCTCCGCTGATCTCCAGGAAAGCTCAACAAGGGAAACCCCCCTTGGATTCCAGTACTTCCTTCTTATCCGTCACAGCCCTCACCCATCCTCTCTTCACCA
Organism: Aspergillus hancockii; assembly: GCA_001696595.2. NCBI lineage: Eukaryota > Fungi > Ascomycota > Eurotiomycetes > Eurotiales > Aspergillaceae > Aspergillus > Aspergillus hancockii. Next base: position 125 of record MBFL02000121.1, on the reverse strand, counting down.
TCAGTTCCCACTACCACTGAACCCTCACTTCCAGCAAACAAGCCCCACCACAAAAAATCAACACCACATGCATCTCCACAACAACAACAACAACCTCCTCCCAACCCTCCTCCTAACCCTCACCC
>MBFL02000120.1:76230-93487 GCA_001696595.2 Aspergillus hancockii | reverse complement strand
CCACAATCTGCTGAAACCACCACATCGGCTCCCGCGTAACATTAAACCCAACCCCATAGCTACTAATATTCCTCCTCAAATGTACCCCCACAGCCGTGATCTTCCTCGGCAACCCGTCCTCCCCGCTCCCCCGCGGCCGAACCCACACCCCCGGATCCTCAGTAACCAGTCCCTGGATCCCATACCAGCGCAACACATCAATGATGCTGTTCTCCAGAACCCGGATGTGACATCTCGGTGTCAGCCCCAGTCGTCGTAGGTCGAGGATCGTGTACGCTACCATTTGCCCCGGGCCATGGTATGTCGTTTGGCCGCCGCGGAGGGTCGGGTGGTACTCTGCGCCGTCTGGGGAGGTGAGCAGGGCGCGAATTGGTTCTAGGGGAGGCGGGAGGGAGAGGGTGTTGTTTCCTGTTGGGGTGGTGTTTGAGGGGGGCAGGTCGCGGCGGCCGGTTGTGTAGACTGGATTCGGGGTGAAGGTTATTATGGTTGGGTCTGGGGGTATGGTGGGTGTTGTTCCTTGTTGGGGGATGAGCTTTTTGTGGGCTAGGAGGCGGGTTGTGAGAGTTTGTTGGAGGTTGGATACGCGGGTGAAGGAGGTTATGTCTGGGATGTGCAGGTGGGCGAGACGCATTTTGGTGGGTTTGGGGTAGTTGTTTTGTTCTTTGGTTGTAGGTTTGTTGGTTTGGTTATTTATGCATTATATGGGTGGGGTGAGTGGTTGCAATTGCTGTTTTCCTTTGGGGTGTTATTGGGATGAGGTTTGGATGTTGACGTTTACTCCGATTGTATCCATGTCATAGGTAGAGTGGAGTAGTGTGGGGTCATGTGATCAGGATGATGGTTTGAGTTTGGATTGAACTATGTCTGGTGGGAGAAGGATACGGATTATATGTTTGATGGGGGTTTTGTTACTTCTGGCCTGAGTTTATGTGCATTACGATGTCTGCAGGTTTGAACGGCCGAGTGGTTACGGAATTTGGTTTGCACTATTAACACCGCATAATGCCGGGACTACTGCCCTAATATCACAATGCTTTAATCATATCGTACACGCATGAAGAATAAAACTCCAATACACGTAGGTCATAATGCTGAGGCTATCGGTTACTCAATATCAACCTAGGTGACTTCATTGAAGGGATGATGCGACCATTGTAACATAAGTAAGCTGCAGCTATTGCTCGTCCAAAGTCCCATTAACCATTGCTGCTGGCTGGTCCTCGCCCTCGCGAACAACCTGCCAATCCCGCACGCCTCCCTTCCAGTCTGCAATCCGACCTTCGCGCACTCGGACAGTGACCACCCGTACGTCATCGTCGATGGAAAGGCTCGGCCTCCGTTGACCAAGATGTTGCTGCTGCTGGTCCAGGAAACTCATTTCCTCCTCGAAAGTGTTGTTCTCCAAATGCCGTTCTTTGTACCAGGCTTCCTCCTCAGAGCCTGGTTCCAGAACGCGAGCTGAGCCAGTAATGGTGGTTGAGATACTAGACAGTGCGCTCGTATTTAAATTCAACAGAAGGCTGGCCAAGGAAGACCGGGTCGCAGCCGGCGGCGGGGATCCGTCGCGCTGACCTCCGGGGTTGGGAGCACGAGTAGGCGGACGGTGCGACACCCAATCGTGAACAAGCAAAGAAACTCGCGGATTGGTCAAAAGATGATTGGTTTTCCGGGAAGAGGGATTTGTGGTCATAATAATTGTGGGATACTGATCGTACGGAGTCGAAGGCAGGTATGTGTAGGACATGAGAGAGACATGAGGTGTCAGACCGTCACATGTTGCAAGGTGAAGCTAGCGAGGAGATGTTAGTAATTCATCCATCTAGGTTTATGCCAGTGCTTCCATTTGTAGCAACAAGGGTACGTACAAACCGTGAGTTCTTCAAACATGCGATAACCTCTTGAGGCAGGGTGGTTGCCACATGTGGATGGGTTGTCGTGGCTGATGCCTCATATGAGAGGGGAGGGTTCAAAGAATCCGTCATAGCGTAGGCAGGATGTATATGACACTAGCAATTAATGTCGCACAGTTTTCACACAACGGTTCCGATCCTTGAGTCTAGCGATCGATGCAAGTTTGAGCCGCTATAGAGACGAACAGTGAGAGCGTGGTCCCGTGAAGCTGTGGCGGGGATCCTGACGGTCGTAACCGCATTGAACCGGACAGACTAGTCCGCTTTGGTTCTAATCAAAGCTCGGACCATCTAGTGGCTCCGTCGACGTCATCGGGCATTGAGCTCTTTCATAACCCCTTACGCCGGGTAGGCAATACTCCTGTAGATCTGGGTGGCTTTGCACACTCCCATTAATAAAGACGGATTTTGGAGTGTTGTCTCATCGTCCTTGAGGTCAATGGAAGTGGGCCAGGATGAAGATCGTTTTCGTCATGATAACTTAAGTTATGGAGCAACTACATTCAAAGATCGGCTAGAACAAATTGATTCAGCAAATTACATAGCATATTCATTGTGGATGAGCAACAATTAGTATTGGGACTATCAACCTGGGTCATAAGTTTTTTACATGGGCTGCAATTGGTGACGTTGCCTTTTAAAGAAGCGCCGGTCCGCAGGTTGAGGTGCCGTGACTCTCTCAGTCAAGACTCTTTTTCCCCGCACTCGAGTTGCCTTCCCCAGCTTTTCGCCTTCGACCCTTCACTCACACTCACACTCGCACTTCCATCCTATCAGCTCTTCCGCAATCGGTGTGTCAGTTAATTTACTAACTCTTCAATCTGGTGCACTATCCGTGGTTAATATCCGGCAGCCATCGTCTGGAACTAATCTTCTCCGCCCGACTATCACCCTGATTCGCTGACCCTCGAGTAACTGCTCTTCTTTTAATTCGAGTGACACCTGCAACCGTCCTCCCTTTTTTAGCCACCCATCGCGTGTCAACCTCACCTCACCCCTGTCCTTTTGTCTGTGCTACACTTCTTCCCCTCTCTTAAATCCCCTCCTGTATTCCTTCCATAGCTGTGTGTACTCGTCGTCACTTGCTCTTGTCACATAAGTTGGTGCCAAAAACAACTCTCTTGGTTGTTTTTTTTTTTTAGAACTTGCTGTTTCAATTTTATCCGCCTCTGCCACTAGCGTTTGTCCCAGCATCTTTGCAAAGCATTCGAATCGTGTACAAATAGCAAGTATGCTTGCACCACGCATTTTCCGACCGGCGTCCTCGCTGGTTCGGCCCTTCAGTTCCTTTGCCGTTGCCTACCGTGCTCCCTCTATTCGGGACATCACCCCTACCTCAGCCGAGGAATTTGTTGCGCGTCAGAAGGAGTTTCGTGAGAATTTGGAGGTAGCTCGCAAGAAGAAAGAACAGAAAGAGAGTCAGTCTGTCGATGCCTCTGCTTCTGCCTCAGTGTCATCATCCCCTGTGTCCCATGATCGCCTCCGTGAGTACGCTACCGCTCCCACTGCTCCGGGTGCGAGCAATGCGAGCAGTAACTATAGCCCTGCTGTCTTTGATGCCGCCCAAGTTCTTGATAATAAGGCATTGGGCTCACTATCTACCCACCGTATTTTAGGAGAGGAACTGGAGACAAATCAATCTCCCAAGCGCGGCCCCTTGTCTTCGCTTATTTACGGAACGAAGGAAGGCCAGCAGCTCGACAAAGATATCGAACGATCGTTCTCCCAAGTCCTCGCTCGCGGTAAATACGTTCATTCGATCGTCTTCCACGAAGTCAAGCCCGACCGAGTAGACGAATACGTTGACCTGGTAGGGCAGTGGTACCCTCGCATGGCCGGCACCGAGGAAAACAGAGTGAATTTGGTGGGAAGCTGGAGGACACAAGTGGGAGATAACGACACCTTTGGTACTACTAAACATAAATCAACCCTTCTCCCCTAATTCCTTTACATGCTTCTCCTTGGAATGCTAACAATGGCTCTATAGTCCACATCTGGGAATATCAGCGATACGAAGGCTATCATACATCCCTTCACAATATTTCCTGTCATCCGGAGTTCCCCGAGTTTGACCGCAAGCTAAAAAGCTTGATCAAGAGCAAAAAGACATCGCTAATGCAGGAATTCTCCTTCTGGCCAACGACCCCACCACGACGATTGGGCGGTCTTTTCGAACTCCGATCCTACACTCTTCACCCCGGCAATCTCTTGGAATGGGAGTCGCACTGGCGACGCGGCCTCCGGGCTCGCCGTGAAGTCATGGAGGGAGTCGGCGCCTGGTTTGTCCAAATCGGTGACTTGAACACCGTGCATCACCTGTGGCAATTTGCGAACTTGGAAGAACGCAAAGTTCGCCGGGAGCAGTCATGGGGCATCGAGGGATGGGCAGAGACGGTTCACAAGACGGTTCCTCTCATCCAAAGCATGCAGAGCCGGATTCTGATTCCTATGCCATGGAGTCCTGTCGGCTAAATACATTTCTCCCCATAACAAAGTCTATTTGCGATCAGAGGGCAGGCTCCTAATTGAGCGGCAAGAGCATGGCATATGTTTTGCCGACAGGAAACCAAGCATCAGGGTTGTAGAAAGACCGAGACCGATGGGGTGCGAGTACACTTGAATAGTTTTGAGGAACAGAAGCAGCCGATGTCGAGGGGGAAGAATGTGATGGCTGTCCCTCAAGTTTCGGACATTATCGACGGAAAAGCTTGGTCGCTCCACTATCCGCTATCAAAATTCAACTAAAGCAGCTGTAGGGCTCTTAGTGTATCCAAACCGCACTAGCATTGTTGCCTTTTCATTTGTCCATTAGTATTTAGAAATTCCAAGAACATTGTTCCACCAGTCTTCTTCCGTCCTCTGTCACATTACTATTTCCCCTCTGGTGCGTCTTCTTTCGTCACATCTTCGTATGTTGCCTCGAGTTTACCAGTAGGCTTTCTCTACCCCACTTCTCTCTGCAAATTGTCGACTTGTGGGATGCACAGAAGTCTTGGAAGAGGGCCCGGTCCCCCAACAAAAGATGAACCAGCAAATCAAAGGTCACACGTGGGCTGCCGATGCCACCAGTCGTTCTCCACTAACTTCAGTTCTGACGACTTTTCCTGCGGACAGTAATTTCGGCGGTCGGATGTATCTGCCAGTCTCCGCGCGGCATTCCTTTCAAAGGAAGGTTTTTGACTGGCAGAAAAAAAGACAGAATAATGCTAACTACTAAAAATTTGTACTAAAAGGGAACATCAATCAACAAGAGCAGAGCGCGTTATCCTCTTTTTTTCTCGCCTCGCCTTTTCTTCTTCTTCTTTCTTTTCTTCTGTTTGTTTGCGATTTTGTCTTTGGATTCTTGTTAACCGCCTAACCTGTCCAAGACTTGCCTTTTCTCCACACGTGCTTAACCCCTTTGCGGAGTGACACCTTGCCTTACTTCCCTAATTTCACCGCTGTCTTTGTAAAAGAAATAAAAGTCTTCCCAACGCGCTCTCTCGTAGCCGGACGGAAAAAGGGATTCCCCCTTGAGAAAAAGACGAAAGCAACATGGTGTACATTCGGCAGCATCAACTGCCCAACCTACGGGAATACCGATACGCGGGAGTCGATCATTCGCTCATAAGCCGATTTGTCCTCAAGCCGTTCTATAACAATGTCGTGATAAAACTTTTTCCCATGAGCATGGCGTGAGTAGTTACGCTTCTCTGAATATCTGGTGTCCCGTGTGGCTAACAGCCTGCTTGCCTTAGTCCTAATGCCGTAAGTCTCTTAGTATTCCAGTTTCTGGCAGGAATGAGAAATAACTAAGGACCGTTAGATTACCCTAACTGGCTTCTTCTTTGTGGTAATCAATTTCCTTACCATTTTATGGTACAACCCTACTCTAGACCAAGATTGTCCACCTTGGGTCTATGCCAGCTGCGCCGTTGGGTTGTTCTTGTACCAGACCTTCGATGGAGTAGACGGCATTCAAGCGTATGGGCCCCTTTTCCTGTCTAGTGGTAGGCGTTGACGCTGAATCCTGTCGTAATAGGCGGAGAACTAGGCAAAGTGGTCCCCTGGGCGAGCTATTCGATCACAGTAAGTGAGATTGCCCTCGAAATGGAAGAACGGCGCTAAGTCATCTCTACCTGCAGGCGTCGATGCATGCAACACGGCCCTGGGTGTGTTGATCTTCTCGGCGGCAATGAACTTCGGCCAGTCATGGGCTACTATGCTTACTCTTTGGGGATGTATGTAGGAATTTTTGTTTAAGAAGTAGCTTTCTAGGATACTAATGTGATATAGCAACGATGACGTTTTATGTTCAGACCTGGGACGAGTACTACACTCAGGTGCTTACTCTCGGCATCATTTCCGGTCCCGTTGAAGGTGTTTTGACGCTCTGTGTTGTTTTCGGCTTCACAGCCTACATGGGAGGCGGTAGCTTCTGGCATCGCCCTATGCTCGAAACCATAGGCGTTCCAAAGCCAGATGCCATTCCGGAACAGGTGTATGACATGCCTTTTACGCAGTGGTACCTGGTCTACGGTGCAATTGTTCTCTTTTTCGCCACTGGATCGAGTATTCTGCACGTTATGCAGGTTCGAAAGGAGCGCGGTCAGAACCCCATTACACCGCTATTTGGCCTACTACCCCTCGCTACAGTATGGGTGTTCGTGCCGGCCTATTTGTATCTGCAACCGATGATCCTGGAGAACCATGTTATCGCGTTTTCTCTTTACGTTGGTCTGATCAACGCGTACGCTGTGGGCCGAATGATCTGTGCCCACCTGGTCAAAGCCAGCTTCCCTTATTTCAATGTGCTTCTCTGCCCCCTTGCGCTTGCTGTTCTGGACAGTGCCGGCCCGTTCTTCGGTCTGTGGCCTAGTGTACTTGGAAATGGAGAGGGCCAGGTCGCATTCGTCTATTTGGGTCTCGGATTGGCTGTTGGTATTTATGGAAGCTTCATCGTAAGTTCAAGTTGCGTAGGAACGTTCCTTTGTTCGAGACTAATCCAGGAACAGCATGACATTATCACCACGATATGTGACTACATCGATATCTGGTGCCTAACTATCAAGCATCCCTATAAGGAGGTGCAGAGCGCGAACGGAAACGTCGATGCAGTTGCGAAGAAGATGCGGTGATAGAGACAGTGTATCAATATTTCGTTGCATATCAACTATGCGAAGACCGTTCCAGGGAGGTGACTTCATAAGAGCTGTGGTTTTATTTTCCGAGATTTAAATTTGCTTGAGTTTATATTTCGTGTCTAAGCATATGAGCGTTGGGCTGGCCATCTGAATTGCTGCTTAAAGGGTCGGGACTATTCATGCTGTGATGTAACGAGGGCTGGAAACCATGGTGTCACAGGTGAGGTCTGGTTGTTGGATTAGTGATAGAAAGACACAAAGATACTACTTACTACCTTAATTCAATTCTGAAAGTTGATTGTTTCTATTTGTTTCTATTGTTGACGAAGTCAGATGCCTGTTTACCACTTCGAGTTGTACTAGTCCATGGGACGGACAGTGTATGACGCTCTGGAAGAGTCCATCTGCTTGCCGTGAGGGGAGTACCTTTGGGGCTCTGTTGATGTAAGCAAAGGCAACGTCTCTGATTGGCTGCCGCAGGGAGTGGTATGGGGTAAAGCCACTGCCCGAGCCAAGACGACTGAAAGGAGTAGCATTAGCGAGGGCTTGAGCCCTATTTTCCCAGAAAGGGCCAGTGGGTTGTGAACCGGGACAGGCTGTGAATTCCCTTCAGAGTTTGCCCTCTCCACGAGACCACCTTCTTCGTTCCTCACCCTTCAAGCAGGCCATCTCCATCAGCGCACCATTCAACTCCCTTCGCTGATCGACTTTTAGTCTCGTCAAGATGGTAGGTTCTGACCGTTTTGTTCATCATGATATATCCCGGATACCCTTCGACATAAGCATCAGACGGGGCGTTGTTCTGCATCTCGTGCTCGCTGTCGCCGTCGCCTCCCGAATCCCGTATCCATCGATCCCATCAAGTCAACTGCTAATAGGATTTTTTATTCCCGGATAGGTTCTCGCGGTCGACCTTCTCAACCCTACGCCTCAGGCCGAGGCCCGCAAGCACAAGCTCAAGGTATGATAGCACCAATTCTGCCGGACCAACAGAATTGGTGATGGATGGCTGACTCGGTACTGTTCGACATATAGGCTCTTGTGCCTGCTCCTCGCTCCTTCTTCATGGACGTCAAGTGCCCCGGCTGCTTCACTATCACCACCGTCTTCTCCCACGCCCAGACCGTCGTCGTCTGCGCCGGCTGCTCGACCGTCCTTTGCCAGCCCACCGGTGGCAAGGCCCGCCTCACTGAGGGCTGCTCTTTCCGCAGAAAGTAGATGTCGCGACGCAACCTGGCTGGAGTGATGATGAAAGACATGTGGCGTTTTTCGATGGATTAATCTATTCTTTTTTTTGAGCAAAACCTCAGATAGAAGATGGAGTCCTCGCCCCTTTGCGAGAAAGCCCCTCAAAAAATACAAAGGTTCGAAGGGAAATGAGACGTACCCAAGCAGGCGCAGCCCTTTCTTTACAAGTTTCCACCAAAAAGCGTACATGGAGGGAGTTCCGGATATCTGGCAATGATCGGTCCATACTTTATCAACCTTGGCCTTTGTTTTTTTGACTACTATCGAAACGTTGATTGCTTTTATTGTTTAAGATGTGGGATTCGTACGACATTTTCTTCTCTCGACTTTTCTCTCGTCATGGAAGGATATGACGGGATGATACCACGATTGGGCATATCTGCATGAGCGTTGCCGGTTTCTTCACGGATTCGGATGTCAAGGGAAACGAGTATGGATCCTCGCCCTTGATGAAGATGAATTGCCGGTTGGCTGGCATTGCTAGGATGGCGGATGTGACTACGGGTGAACCTTGGATATAGTCTGTCAGATTGGCGTGTGTTTTCGCAGGATGTAGAGATACGCTCCTGTTGTCCGCTAGCCTCTCTGCTTACGATATTCAAGCCGTGTACGTCTCTCGATTCTACGCAATTTGTATGCTTGTTCAAAACCAATCGGTGAATTGTCTCCGTAGTTCTGTCGTAACAATCGTAAATGGCTAAGCTTGGACCGTAGGGTAAATACGCTTATCGTATCCGGCGCGATGTTCTGCTTCTCAATGAGTGTATAAGAGTGGAGTCTTATATTTAACCATTTCGGTCGTGGGACTTTCAGATCCTCAGTAGAATTAATCTCCACTGTGGAGTCCCTTTAATCGTCCAAGTGTATATACCTCTGTATACCCCGGTTGAAGAGTTCCTTTGCCTCGTTCAATTGAGCAATGATCTCGATAATCTGTACGCGCACTAATATACTGCGTCTAAACAATCTTCAATATTCAGTCAAGTTCTAAATATCCATCAAGCAAAACCCGCATTATAGCCAAGGATACCTTACCTCCTAGCCCATGCAATCTCTACCGTCTCTTCCACCAACAACATACTAGTCCATACCTAGCGTACTACTGCAAGCAAAATCACCGGCGTCTTCCATACACATTGATTGGTCACTTGACTGTGTTCTACATACATGGATACATAGCACTAGACAGATCTGACCCGAGCAGTACCCTATTCGGTACAATTCTATACTGGAGCAAGCTATGCAGTCTCAACGACATGCCACTGGATTGGTAGCTTTAATGTCCGAGTCTGGTATTGCTGAGAAGACGACCTGATACCCCACGACCAGACGATACATTCAAGGCCTTTAGAAGACTCTACCACCGTCTATAGATAGTCCTGGCATACATCAAACTCCAAAATTGGGCCCAATAACACTCAATCAATCCATGTCATGACCAATCCCAATCCCACAAAACCCACCCATTACACCTCCCCACAAAACCACTACATTAGTTAACAAGCCATTCCTCAAGCAGCGTTAACCGCCTTCGCCTTCGCCTTAACCTCAACCCCAAAATCCACCAGACCACTACTCATCATAGACATCATGTGTGCCATGGGGTTCGAGCTATCGATAAGCGCACGGGCGAGACCATGCCGGCCCTTGATATCCGTAAACTCCTTGCGGGCGTTCGTGTCTCCGGACTGAAGTGTCTGGGCGTCGAGGGCTTTCAGCTTGTTGTGGGTGGTTTGGATGAAGTTGAGGACGTAGAAGGCTGTTGATTCCATTGTGGTTTATTGCAAGGAACTACACTCCCATGAAGCTGGCTTGTTTTGGACGGATAGTCCAAGAGATGACGACGGTGTCATCCTTAGAGCAACGTAAATAATGCCTTGTTTCCCCGCCTTTATCTTATCGGCCCGACGAATGATTTAGGGTCTGGATTAGTCTGTCTTGATCATACTACCGATATATAGACCACACCACCACCTCTCCATCTTCCTCACATACATCCTCCCCACCTCCCTCAAACACTCGAACATCCTTTCTTGAAAAACAAATCAGCCAAAATGTCCAAACGCCAACCCCTCAAACTCCTCATGCTCCACGGCTATACCCAATCCGGCCCTCTCTTCCACGCCAAATCCCGCGCCCTCATCAAACACCTCACAAAAGCCTTCCCCCTCCACGACGTCTCAGCAATCTACCCCACCGGTCCCCTACGCCTAAATCCAGCCGATATCCCCGGCTACGTCCCCTCACAAGAAGGCAGCACTGACCAGCCCCCAGCAAGCGCCGAAGACCTCGACTCCTATGGCTGGTACCGACGCTCCAACACCGCCAATCCCCCCGAATACCTCGGTCTCGAGGACGGGCTGGCGACGATCGCAAAGACAATCTCCGAAGAGGGGCCTTTCGACGGCGTGATCGGGTTCTCGCAGGGGGCGGCGATGGCGGCTATGGTTGTTTCGTTGTTGGAGCCTGGGCGGAAGGAGGCGTTTGCCCGGTTTGAGAATGTGAAGGTTGAGTCTGAGTCTGAGGGGGGGAGGATGGTGGGTGGGGTGCCGTTTCCAGCGTCTTTTGAGGGGTTGGGTTCATTTCAGCCGCCGTTGAAGTTTGCAGTTTGTTATAGTGGGTTTCGGTCGCCTGGGGCTAGGTATCGGGGGTTTTATGAGGAGCCGGCGGTGCGGACGCCTGTGTTGCATGTTTTGGGGTCGTTAGATGCTGTTGTTGAGGAGTCGAGGAGTAGGACGTTGATTGAGGCTTGTGCTGGGGATCCGGAGAAGGGGGGGAAGGTTGTTTGGCATCCTGGTGGTCATTTCTTGCCTAGTCAGCGGCCGTATTTGGATGCTGCTGTGAGATTTATTAGGGAGCAGTTGGAGGGTGGGCCGAAGGTTGTTGAGGAGGAAGATGTTAATGATATGGATTTGCCGTTTTAGATTTATGTTTGGATAGATTTAGACCTAGGGCGTTCTACTTTGGGCTGTCCGGATAGCTATTGAAGTTGTATATAGATTTTCATTTAGGAGACTGATGATATATGATTCGATACATGATATGATCAGGTCGGAAGTTGGCTCGCGCGGTGTCATATAGAGCATGCAAAAGCATTAATCCATTTCTAGATACTGTCCCGTAATTTTACACGCCGTACACTCAGCGCCGTTTCATATCGCTGCCCTCATCTATGTCGACCCATTTAACGAGCCTTGCCCTTCTCCCGTGTGGGGAGGATCCGGGCCATCATCTCCTCCTTGGTGATCAAGTGATCGATGCGCTCCAAGAGCCCCAAGAGACTCTTCATGTCGCTGCTCCATTCGTTCAGCACATCGTCAGCATCGCGCGGCTTGGCGAAGTTGACCAGCCGGGCCGGACGGTCGATCTTCGCATAGATCGTCTTCGATGTAACTAGTTCACTGATATACTTCTCTGTCTCTTCCTCGGCGAGATCCAAAAGCTGGGTCAGCCGGCCCATCTGGATGCGAGTATAGTACTTGGCCACGGTACGGACATTATGCTCAATAACACGCTTCCGGAGATCTTGGAACCTTTTATATGGCTGGTCATCGGCAGACTGGCTGGGATTGGGGCTGAACACATCGGTGTTGCACAAGTGAGGACCGAATTGCTGTCCGATCATAGGCCAGCGCATCAGCTCGTGGATGGTGAAGAACTTTAGAAGCCGGGATTCCACGGGGACCATGGAGAGTCGTGAGTCTTGTTGAATGCGGTGCAACAGATCTGACTGTTCGTTGTCATATGGAGACAAGATAATGTAGTAAACAATACGCGCAAGTACCTTTGCGGTCGTTAGCTTTTGATAAATAAAACTAAGTGAAACAAGGATATGCTTACCGCTCGCAGCTGCTCTGGGTTGTTCTCTACCGACTCCGTATCCAGAACTTCTCGGTAGTGCTTGCAAACTTCCAGGTACTTGTAATCGTGGTTTGAAAGAATGATCTGTTGTTCATAGTAGCGGAGCTTCAGATCTGTTACGTCGTCATCAACTTCCATCGGAGGCTCATCCGGAGCGCGGGTCTTCTCCCTCTCTTCGGCTTCCTTCTTGAGCTTCTCAATCTCCTCGGGGCTCTTTTTCGGCTTGCGGTTGAAGTAACGCTTATTGATCTTGCGGCTCAAGATCGTTGCTTGTGTCCAGTCACCACGCTCTATGCAAAGAGCCACTTGCTCAAGAATGAATTCCGTCTTCTCTCTCCTGGTCATGGAACCGAACGTCTCTACCTGCAACTCGCAAAGGATATCGGCGGCGGCATTGAGATCACCTTGGGATTTCTTGATGTTCGACAAAACGCGAGTGACACGTGCCCTTTCGACTTCGACGAAGATCTGTATTATGTTTTAGCCACGTATTGACCCGGAAAGAGATGCTCGAAGAACCAACCTTTCCCTCGGTCACAGTACGGAGGGTCTGAATGACAGACAATTTCACATCCATATTGGGGGTATCATCCAAGAACTTCATCACCACCTGCACCATCTTGGTGATGGCCTGCTTGAGCTGGCCATGCTTCTTGGAGAGGAGGAGGACTTGGTCGTTTAGAAGATTCCAATCTCCAGAGTTCTTACTGAGCGTTACAATAGTGACAATAAGGCGGGATGTGGTCGGTAGATCCGAGGCCTAAGGTGGTAGTGAGTTAAGATGATGTTAAACATCATGGCAGGATGGCGATATATCATACCTGTCTTGCCTGTTTCTCCAACCCAAGAAGACTATCTATCGCGCGTTGCACGTCAGTCTATTTGTCTTGTTAGCATCATATCCAGACCAAACCATATTAAGCGAATCACACCTTCGCAATCTGCTCGGCCTCGGGGATCAGCTTGTCAGCATCCTTGGTGAAGTCCTTCTCCGCCTTCAGTACTCCGTCGGCCATGATGACGAATGTTGTGTCCAGGCAATACGGTTTCGGAGGTTTAAATAAGGGTAGGACAAGTAAAGTATCAAGTGTTCCGAACAGGGGGATGTGAGGTATGTTGTGAGAAGATGTTTCCGATGGGCTTAGTGACGGGGACTTGGGATGGAGCACGGAGCTTGACGTCTACTTGCTAGTCAAGCTGCCCGAAGCTCTTCATCACGTGATCTGCGCTACTCTTCATTCCTGGCACCGGCGCTGGCAACTGGCTTCATGGTCCAATTGTCAACAACACGCCAGATGAACAAGAGTCTTCGCATTTATTCTTCAACATTGTGACATTCTCTTCTCTTATGGGCACCATTGATCTTCTACATCCTTTCCGACTGCCTCTAAAGGAAATTCTAAGTTGTTCTTAAATAACAATTCCAGGTTCTACTGTGCTAATAGCCAGAACAGCTAAAGTGGCGGACGTCTTAACCAGTTGGCAGGCATTGAGCCCAAATCAGATAGAAGGCAAGAATCATTTGGGAGATGCTGATTAGGGCACTGTAAGCTTGGCTGCCTCGTTGCCTAATGGGCGTCAGGCAAATCCCGATGACCGATTGCGGGGCTTAGATAAGCAAGAAATGCACGATCACGCAATATCGCTTTAACCACTTTGGGAAGTGTAGAGAAATGTATATAAAAAGAAAAAGAGTCACTATTTAATATGACTGGATATTTGTGTCGTGTCTGTTAGTTATTTTATTCATCGCTAGATAGGCTTATCAGACTGCGCAGCTGTGAAAACCGGTAGAAAGTCAAATCGTTATCTCGAATTTGCCTTCCAATCGATTGTGTTGAGCCTATTTCCGCGGACGTTTGCTCGCAAGCAATCGTAAGTGACTGAGGGTCCGTTGACCACTTCTGCTGATTGTGGGGTACCGGAATAATAAATAGTCGACATCCCCTCCATTTGGGCTTCCCAGATTGTCAGATTTGTTTCTCCAACGCTAGAAAAGGCCATTGACAATATCGGGGTTCGCCTGCTGTGGCGACTCGACACAATGAGAGATGCATCGTGTGATAACGGCTCTCCAGCACCATTGCTGACAGCCGTCTATGCTGAATCTCAAGTGCATCTGATTATAGGTGCAAATCCTCTTGCTGCGGCCCGTTGTGCGAAATCTCTAGAAGCCGGCGCAAAGCCCATTATCATTGCGCCAGACACTGGAGACTTGCATTTCACTCTGTCCGAGCGGATTGAGAATGGCTCTGCGCAATGGATCCGCAGGGAGTTTCAGGACGACGACTTGAAGTGCCTTGGGAGGGAAGAAGTGGACCATGTCGCTGACACAGTCTTTGTCACCCTGGGTGGTAATCACCCGTTGAGTATGTTCGATCCCGAAGACAACCAAGAAAAGAAATCTAATGATCCAATAGGCGCACATATCTCAAAGCTTTGTCGGCGGCTTCGGATTCCCGTCAATGTCACTGACGCTCCTGAGCTTTGTACTTTCAGCTTGCTCTCTACATATTCGGATGGCCCTCTTCACATTGGGATTACTACTTCGGGGCGTGGCTGCAAACTCGCGTCTCGCTTAAGAAGGGAAATCTCTTCTTCACTTCCTTCCAATCTGGGAAGTGCTATTGATAGATTGGGGGCAGTAAGGAGGCGTCTCTGGGCGGAAGATTATGCCGCAGGACTATGCACTGTCCCCCTTGAAGGTGACGAGGATGATTCTACAGGCCAAAACCATATGTTCAACAAGTTGGTGACAGAGGATGATATTTCTGCCGCGAAAACACGACGAATGCGCTGGTTGTCTCAGATATGCGAGTATTGGCCTCTCCGAAAACTCGCCGCTACCACTGACGCTGATATCGACGCTATCCTTCAAGCGTACTCGGCTGGTAAAGGAAACTTGGATAATACCAATGGGATTGACCATCCACTCAGAAAAGGGAAAATTGTATTGGCTGGTTCCGGGCCTGGCCATCCAGACATGCTCACCCGGGCAACATATAATGCGATTCAGAATGCAGAGATCATTCTCGCAGATAAGCTGGTTCCCGAGCCAGTCTTGAAGTTAATCCCGCGAAGGACGGAAGTACATATTGCACGAAAGTTCCCCGGAAACGCCGATCAGGCACAAGAAGAGTTCCTACAAATGGGATTAGACTCCCTGCGTCGGGGACGATATGTTCTCCGGTTGAAGCAAGGAGACCCGTATTTATACGGAAGAGGTGGTGAAGAGTTTGAGTTTTTCCGAAATGAAGGGTACACGCCTATTGTCTTGCCCGGAATCACTAGCGCTCTGAGCGCCCCATTGTTCGCAGAAATCCCAGCGACTCATAGGGGCGTATCAGACCAAGTCCTGGTCTGCACTGGCACAGGGAGAAAGGGTGCGGCTCCGGAGCCTCCTACCTACGTGCCCACTCAAACAGTCGTCTTTTTGATGGCATTGCATCGGCTCTCGGTGCTGGTGGAAACTTTGACCATGCTACCCCAGGAGGGTGCCCGCCCGCGGACGCCTTGGCCAAGGGATACCCCATGTGCAATTATTGAGCGAGCTTCCTGCACTGATCAACGGGTTATTCGCTCTACACTAGAAAATGTGTGTCTCGCATTCGAAGCTGAGGGCTCACGGCCACCTGGATTGTTGGTCGTTGGGGCTAGCTGTCAGATCTTACATCCTCGTAAGGATCAAAAATGGGTTGTTGAAGAGGGTTTCCGAGGATTGGACGAACTAAGCGATGGAATCAATGCATCTACAGTACCAGAGGATGGCCAGGAGCATGATTGAGGCTACTTTTTTTCAATGACGTTTTATGGTTGACGATATTGCGCGAGGATACGGAGTTGTATATAGAGATATAGAGATACCCTTATGTATTGGACTAGACAAAAATTGTCACCGTTGTCGGTTCTTTCATTCAACACATAGAACGTATTTCCTAGTCTGCCCGGCCACCTCTGTATTCCATAGAAAATGGCATTTTTTATAATCCTAATATCTCAACAATCAAAGATGGTAGAGATATGAAATTTAATATACATATAGGTCTAGAGACTACAAGAGTACTTCTTATCTTTTTAAAAATTTTCTATATTTTTTCAACACTTAAAAAATTAAAGTTAAAAATTACAGCTGTAATTTTTATTACCCCATCTATTACTGGTTATAGATATCTTTCAAACCAAGATATATAGACACTGTAGTATATTTTTCTATATATCAAGTTTCAGCTCTCTACTATCTCTGATTGATGAGATATTAGGATTATAAAAAGTGCCATTTTATATGGAATACAGAGGTGGCCGGGCAGACCGGGAAATACGTTATTGCGTATTATTATTATTCATCCATCCATCCTTCGTCACTATCGGTCTGACTAAGGGTAATCTAAAAACCAGATTTAACAGCTTTTAATTATAATTAATTAGACATGCCCTACATCTAAGCGCTTAGCCTATGTAGGAGTGCTTTTACGACATCCAAAGAGTTATACATCGTCTGCCTGAAGGCTGCCCATTCACTCGATAAGGCAACCGTTCCCTTAAAAGTGGATCCGCAGATCACGAGTTCACGCGCTAAGATAAACTAGGCCAATCCTCATCTCAAGAATGTCATCTCACAACCTATAACCTACTACACTTTACAGTCATCATTGGATTGAATACCGCCTGAGTGCTTCTGCATTATGTCTTCAAAACCTACAACCTACTTATCCAACGGTCAGGTTGTTGGAAGGTAAGGAAACGGATAATTCCGCGCTTTAGGTGGCAGTTCACTGACTGCGATCCTTATCTAAGCCCACCGCTCTGGATTCGCATCAACCGCTTTATCGACAATGTTTATCTCTTTTTGGGCTTGTACTTCGTGAGCCTTTTCTCGGTGAGTGATGGCTCCTTTTTCTTTGCTACTAATTGACAAGCGTCTTCTCTTCGCCGTGCGCCGCGGCTTTTTCTTTGTTTGGTTACTGTCATCTGTAGGTATCACGTACTGACATCATTCTCAGCTCGACCCATATGCCGCGGCGCAGAACTCGCAATTCAACGTTACTCGCTCCCGAAATCACCCTAATACCAGGCCTCAGTGGGGAGGCAGTGGTGGCTCTGGGGGCGGCGGTGGCG
>MBFL02000120.1:0-76220 GCA_001696595.2 Aspergillus hancockii | reverse complement strand
GCGGACCTGGACCTGGTGGATTCGGGCCTAGGCGGATTGGACGCGTGGATGATATTCGAGGGCCGGAGTGCAAGAGCTGCCAATAGGTTGGTTGGGAACAATATATCGATGTTGCAAAGGATTCTATGAGCAAGGCTGTGCGTGGCGCGGTGAGAAGTCGTGGAATCCGATTGGGATAGTACCGTCTATAATTGTTTTTTTATCATTAATGAGAGCATTTTTCTATATCATCAACATCCTACGGTACGAACGGACTATAAAATCACCATGCCCATAACCATTTTTTGTTTGTTGTGTATATCTCTTTTCAACAAGACGCCAGTTGATATATAATCACGTGATGCCATGAGGGGTTTCTCCGCATTTACGAGAGAAATTTCGCCCCCTCCACAGAATTACAACAAATCCAGAAATCTGCTTCTCACCAGGTAAACCAAAGCGGTAACCTTGAATATCGTTATTTAAGTCTTGAGGCTTGGTTGTGTTGGGGATAATTCGACAGTGCGCACTTAGCTTTCAAGACACATACACTGGCTGATAACTGTGCCACGGCAAAATGTCACGGCCTATTCCGAAAGACGATGCAGAGTGGGCTGCTCTTATTTCCACCCTCAAAGACTCGCTTCCTGAAACGTTCCCCGAGTACAAGACTCCGCTCCCATCCGAAGTCAATCGCACGATTGATCACACCCAGTTGGCCCTGACAGCAACAGAACAGCAGATCGACCAACTGTGCGCAGAAGCCCTGAATTACCAGTTTGCGACCGTCTGCGTCCGCAAGAATCATGTCCATCGAGCGGTGCAGGAACTCAAGGGAAGTTCTGAAGTGGGGGTGGCTTGCGTTGTGGGATTCCATGAGGGCACGTATGAGACTTCGGAGAAAGAACAGGAAGCCCGGGAGGCGGTTGAAATGGGAGCGTCCGAGCTGGACATGGTTCTCAAGTACTCGCTGTTGAAGGAAGGGAGGTATACGGATGTCTACGTGGATATACTGGGAGTGCGCAAAGCGGCGCCATTGCCAACTAAATTGAAGGTTATCTTGGAGACGTCGCAGCTCACGCGTGACGAGATTATTGCGGGATCTGTTATTGCGGATATGGCTGGGGCCGACTTCATTAAGACTAGTACCGGGTTCAATGGACCTGGTGCTAATGTTGAGAACGTGGCTCTTATGCGAGCTACTGCGGGTTTGGTGGGCAATGGCTGCAAGGTCAAGGCTAGTGGGGGAGTGCGGTCGGCTGAGGATTGTGTCCGGATGTTGAAAGTAGGGGCGGAGCGCATTGGCGCTAGCTCGGGGGTGAAGATCATGCAAGAATTAGAAGGGGAAGCAGTCGCAGGGGAGCAAGGAGCGCAGCAGGGTGGTTATTAGGTGCTATTAGGGGGGTGTCGGGTACCTGTATATACTTACCTCATCAGGTAGACAATTTAAGGTGTGGCAGACGCTAAAAGGGGATCCATAATTTCGCGTTCAGGGCGGTGGAGAATCGACGTCATCAGGACCTATCCTCATCGGCCAACCGACTGAAGAAGTCGTTGACTTAGTTAATTGGAGGTTTGAGTGGGAAAGAATCTGCAGCCCAATAGGGGAAAAAAAAAAAAAACCTACTTCCCATATCATTGAAGTCTTCTCGTTCTCCTCTCTCAAGCACGTTGCACTCCTCTTGATCACAGGGCTTACAATGCGACGCCCGAGTGTCAATGTCAAGGTATATGTTATTCTCCCACATCCCTGACTGCCAGTTACTGATCTTCAATGAGATTCTTAGAAGCGCAAGACACCCCATGATCATGGTCAATGGAGTGACAATGGCCATTCGGACAGTACTTTCACCTCTAAGCCCACCGCGGTCTTCACACCGACTGGCGGGCGATCTCATACCTTGAGTATCGCTATCCCAGGTAGCATCGTTGCGAAGTATGTACACGCCGTGTCGTGTGAGCAATCTTTCTTTTCCTCTGCTGCTGCGGCTGCTGCAAGTTAGCGTTAATTGATATTGACACTAACTGGACTTTTGATAGTGCTCATTCCGTGGAGCAAAAGACTCTTTTGGCTGGTATTATCGCACGTGCTCTTGCCGTCTTCTCTGTGGACGAAGTCGTGGTATTTGACGATGACAAAAATAGTCCCCAAGATGACTATTACGGACAAGAAGATTATTATGATTCCCCTATAGATCGAACGAGTGACGAGCTCAATGGTAATGTCTCCTCCGCAAAAAGATATACTGCGAACTCGGATCCCTCGCACTTTCTGGCGCATATACTCTCGTACCTCGAGACCCCACCATATCTTCGTAAACATCTCTTCCCTATGCACCCAAATCTTCGTGGAGCCGGCTTGCTACCCAGTCTCGATATGCCGCACCATCTTCGCGCCAATGAATGGTGCGAGTACCGCGAGGGAATCGTTGTGTCGAGTTCTGGCCGTGACGGGCAGAGGAGGAATAGTACTCAGCCGAGCAACCATCGTTATAACCGTCGTCATTCTTCCATTAGCCCTACTAATTTTAGTGCTACCGTTGTTGACACGGGTCTCTCGAAGAAGGTCGTCCTCCCGGACATTCAGCTCCCAGAACACGCACGTGTAACCGTGCGATTCCCTGAACATGGTCCCAAGCCATATGCGGAGCCCGTACATCCCTCTACTCCCCGCTCCGAGGCCGGGTATTATTGGGGATACTATGTGCGCCGCTGCCGATCATTGTCATCTGTATTCACAGAATGCCCGTTCGACGGCGGCTACGATCTTTCCTTTGGTACGTCCGAGCGAGGTGCCCCAGTCTATTCTGTCCTCGAGGAAGAGCGGCTAGAGCATGACAGTCATGCCCAGCGGGAAAAAAATCCCGGCTACAAGCATCTACTTCTCGTGTTCGGTGGTGTGGCAGGTATAGAAGCTGCGATTCGGAACGACCCTCAGCTCTGCGACATGCATATAAGTCCAGCCGAAGCCGGAAAACTTTTTGATTATTGGGTGAACCTCCTCCCAGGTCAAGGGAGCAGGACCATCCGTACTGAAGAGGCTGTCTGGCTGGGCCTGACAAGCCTCCGGGGCTTGGTGGAGGGTACCCATCGACCGAGGCAATCGTGCAAAACCAATGCCCTTTAATTTCCGGTGAACTATGGATGAAGCGAGCGTGGCATTACACCATCACATTCCAGGTGAGACCTGTGCTTCAATTTCTTTTCTGAGTGCCCTCTTTCTATTTATTATGTCCCGTCTCGAACGGGGCATAGAGAACTGTCTGGCCAGCAGTGATGATCACTTAAGCCTATCAGCTACTACCGCCACCTTTATCCGACTTTACCATTTCATCATTGACCGACGATCAAACGCTCAAATATGTGGCTTGTCACTTGTGACACGCTAGGAACCTGCACTGCTCCTGTGGGTTGCAGATCAATTAAGTTACCTGGTATGGGCCGGTATCTTGTCCTTATTGTCTTACTGGTGGAATTAGGATCCGTCATTATCTGGAATTCTGTCGTGTCGCAGCCACCCTTTATCTCTTATTTCTCCCTACGCATCTGGAATGGGTGTTGGTGTGTTTGGCTTGAATTAGCATAGCGTATGGTGGTAAATAAGATGCCACATTCCAATAAGCGGCATGCTGTTGTTAAACTCCCTAATTCAAGAAAAAACTGTAGCAGTCAGAATGAAAGCCACAGTCCTTTATGCGGCATCATTCATTCCTATGTACAATGCATACATTTAGAGTATACAAAAATGGGATCTCCACCATCTATCAAGTTAAGACCTGAACTTTTAAACTATAGCGCCTTTTTCAGTATATTCAGATATTCAGACATGACGGGGCCGTGCACAGTATGGAGTTACAACAGTCGAAATTAGAATCACGTAACATAAATAGACCAAAATAAAGCAGAGGAAAGTGACCAAATCACTCATCACTACTTTGATCATCCGAATCACTGGTCTGCGCACTATCTTCGATCTCCATCTTTCGAAGGACTGCGTCGCCCTTCTTTCCCTTCTTCTCAGCTGCAAACCAGGCTTCCCGTTTGCGGGTCTCGCGCTCTTCTTTCCGAGCTTGCCGGAGAACTTTTTCCCGCTGCGCCTGGTCTTGCTTCTGGTGAAGGTCGTTGACGTAATCGTGTAGATTGACGAGGTCGGACCGGAGCTTTGTGACCTCGTCTGTGGTGAGTTGACGAGCGGCCTCGTTGACTGTTGCTTTCTTTTTGAGCGCGGCGATTTCGTTTTCTAGGGCGGCGATGTGCGAGTCTTTTGCGGCTAGGTCTGAGTCGTTTGTCATTGCCATCATGGGTGTGGCTTGGGCTGTGCTGCCTTCCGGTTGGTTGAAGGCCGCTAGCTCGGCGAGACCTTCTTCGATCATTGAGTCTGGGAAGAAGGGGTGGGCGAAGGCTTCTGTGAACTGGTTTGTTTTCTCGGAACCATTGAGAGCGGCGGATGCCGATGTCAGGAGATGAGTGCTGAATGTGTAATCAGCCGGTACGGCGCCTGCTGCCTGGGATGTTTCTGATAGTGTGCTATCGTAGCGGGGTTTGACGATGGTATGGGCCATTCTTGTTAGTTCAAGCGATGGCTGAGGAAGACCGTTTGGTGGGAGCACGAGCAGATTTGTTACGGGGTGGGTGAAGTCTGCTACCGTTGAGGCATATTTTCTTCTACCGACGTTCCAGGAGAGTACTTTTCCGCTTTGATGACCGGATAGTAGGGTCATGCCGTCGTAGGAGAGGGAGAGGGATTGCGCTGCGCCGCAGTCGGCGGAGGGGGGAGACCATTTGTCTTCCGCGGATGGTTGGGCGGGGGTAGACTGTAATGATGGGTCGTGTAGGGGATGCTGAATGGACTGTGTTTTGTATAGGTCGACGGATTGAACACTGCCGTCTTCGTAGCCCACGTAGAAGGCCCGGTCAACTGGGTCAAGAGCTAGGGAGACCGCGCTGGAAGGCAAGAGGAATGTCCGCAGGACGCGGCCTGTATGGTAGTCCCAAGCGATGGCTGTGTTATCCTGGGCGGCGGAGACGGCGATGTTGTATCGGCCGGAGCTGTGTCCTACTGCAAGCGATGTGATGGCAGCGCGGTGGCTTGAGAATGTACAGATAGGTGAGTTCGGCGCCTGTCGATCCCGACCGGACGGGAGTTTTGTGAAAGAGAGGATGTCGACTAAGGACCAGACGTGGATGCTGGCGTCAGAAGAGCCGGATAGAATGAAATTGTCACTGGGGTCAACGATGAGAGAGGTCACTGGGCTCAGATGGGATGCCGTCGTAGCGACTTGTCGTCCGGTGCATGTCTATTATTCAGTCTGATGTCAGATTTATCCGGCCAAATGCTTCTCAGCAAGATATCGAAGCTACAATTCGGTTGAACTCACCTCCCATAGGATCAAACGGCCTCCCTCAGTACCCAGCACCAATACGTCGCCATTCTTACTTCCTGCGATCGCAATGCTGCGAATGCGCTCTGGGAAGGGGATCACTGCTTCTTGATTTCCCTTCTCTCTGCTGTACACATGTACAATGGCCTTCTCCGACTGAGCTGCGAACACATGTGATGGACTTACAGCCAAACAATTGACCGGAGTCGAGGACTTCTTGAAGGTGGAGCGAAGATTGGGTGACGGTTGGAACTCGTGCAAGCAGATCCCTACATCGCGGAGACTCGCTGACGCCGGGGCTTTGCCCGATGTCAATGTAGACGCGATAAAGCACTCCGAAAGCATGAGGAGAGCTGTCGAATGAAACGACTAACTATGCGAGGAAAACACGGGTTTGAGAGTAAGGCGGTCCCGCGACTCTTTTTTTTAGCTCTACATTTTTTTTTTCTGGATCGGCGATAAAAGCAGTGATAACGGTTGAGTTTGCACTGTTTGTTCTCCGCCGGGGATCGTCCCAAAAGGGAGAGGGACTATAGAACTTCCAGGTAAGTACAACTCCTGCTGCTTGACCCTACCCTACCGGAGTACTTTTCCTTACAATTTCCTTGAATCATCATATCGAGTCATGTTGTAGTTAGTATCCCTAGTCTCCTTCATAGGAGGCCTCCTTGGGCTGATCAAACTTCGCATACGAATCTACTGCTCCTGTTCCGACTAAAGACATAGTCCCAATTGTAGAAGGTTAGTGCTAACCATGGTGAAGAGCTTCTCTTTCATTTAGGAACCACGCGCCTCCTGGTGGAATTTTGTGGCTTCTTAATACTCCTGAAATCTCCGTGGCTACAGGCAATTAGATGCTTTGCACATGCTGGTTATTGCCATCTCCAACAATGGAGCAAAACCTCTGCACCCACAGCAACAGACGCAAGGGGGCAAGTCTAGGGGCGCCGACTTTGATTGCCCGGTGCAACAGTCCTGCTTAAGATAGGCCCGTGACATCCTCTGTTCCTCCCTTGAGGGGCCGTCACCATTTCCCTGTGGCCTTATGTCTCATTCCTTCTGTAATGACGAACTGCAATGACCCTGAAAAGCGGACCCTCCACGTTGTGATGCTCCTGCAGGTGGCGCATATGGAGGCTTGGAACCAATAATCATCACTGTTGGCCCTTTTCGCCTCTTTCCGGAATGCAAGGACGGTAGGCGTAGTGACCCTTTACAGTTCACTCATGTTCCAGGGTGTTTGGTGACCCTCTCGAAGGGGGCGAACACACCTGCCCAATGTCTGGCTTTTTGTGACCGCTAGGTAGCCAAGGGATGCTGGAGTACAGCACCATTTGTTAGTATAAGGCTTTGTCGGCCGCCTCTGTGCATCAATACTGCTTTTGTTTCCCTCTGTTTTCGATACACCCCGTCCGGATCATCGTGTGAAGATTTGTTATCGCTGTGCTGTTTACTCAACATTCTTGGCCCGGCATGTCCTCCAGTGACTACGATCATCCAGACATGAATATCAATACACAGTTCCCCCATCACCAATATGCGTATTCGACTAATAATATCCCAACCTACGCCAACAAGAGCACATCGTCGTACTATGTAACAAATGAATACCCCGCAGCGCAAGGAAACAATATGGCTTATCCTCGCTATTCCCCAGCGGTCCCGGTCCAACCTTGGAGGAGACAACAAACCCAGAGTTCTCTTTCGTTCGTCCCTTCAACATCTCCTCGACTAGAGCAATCGGAGTACACTATAGCGCAACCAAAGCGCTCAACAGACCGTGTTTCCCCTCCCCCTGTCTCCCCATTCCGATCTGTGCGTCGGATGAAGCAAACTTTCCAGCTGCGCCTACCTTCTTCTCCATCGCTGGAGAGTATACAAGCCGCCGCTAGAGAGTCTAGATTGTCGCGGCCTTCATCAGGAAACCAACCACTGCGGACTTGGCGATCAGACCAAAACCTCACGACTACAAGTATGGAAACATTCGGCCTGCTTCCCAGCCCTCCTCTATCGGACTCGAGGACTTCTCAGCCGTCTCCATCTTCTGCATACTTCTCCCCCAAACCTGACTCTGACGTGGACACTGAACATTGGACCCCGAAGAGCAGCGTATATACACCGACGACAGTGTCGAGCGATATGTACAGTGCCCCTAGAACCGAACTGGAGCCCAAGAGAAAATCGCGTGAAACGACGAATGTACACATGGCGCACTCAAACCTGATGAAGCAATACAGCACCAATGATGGGAAATTAACACCAGTGTCTCTTGAATCCCCACGAATGACCTCTCCAGCCAGTTCTTCAGATGTAGAAGGTTTTGGGAAGAGAACGTTCTCCGCATCATCTAGAGCATCGCAGCGGAGCAGGTCGGGAACCGTGTCTAGTGAAGGAAGCTGCTGGGCCCCTGGTAACCTCTCCTATTGTGAGAGCTGGCTTCAAGGCGCCCCATTGGAAGTAGGGAGCGTGGGAGAAAGGACGAAGGAAAGCAACAGAAGAAAGTTCCAAATCGTCCAAAAGAGCCCTCCACCACACGAAAGGAAACGTGAGATGAAGCCTCACGCCGACGAACCACTGGTAGGCATACTCTAGGATAATTGACTGCATGTATTGTACTTACATGGTATTAGATGTTCGCGGTTGCCAGCAAAACCAAGCCAAAACTGGTTGACATTTCACGCCAATCTTCCCCCGCCATCAGCTACTCCATCCCAACTCCCCCGCAACGTCCGATACCATCCACACCAGATCAAGGCCACCAAGAAATATCTGCATTTAGTCCTGATACTCCATTAGAGATGTCAGATAGTGGATATGCTACCATTCCTTGCAATTCACCGATCGACTTCAAACATGATAAGGACGACGACTTCACAGACGCAAGTTCGATAGACTCAGCAAGTGTCAGTGAAACCGTTGTCTGCGATAAACCGATAGGCAGCATTGCATTACCGAATTCTTCTAACCCCGATGTTGCGCCCAAGCTCAACCCGTCGCCGAAGAAACCCTTGCGATCGGTGCGCTCGTCTGATTCGATTGAGAATAGGGAACTGAAGAAGTGGTGGGATCACGAGTGGACAATAGACCAACTGGAACTTTCAGTTAAGGATGTCACGCCGTACACGCTGAGGTTGACATCTCCAGTTATTATCCTTATCCGTCACAGCGACGAAAAGGACATTTTGCGCCGGTTCCGCCAAATATTCCCAGAGGTCGCGGAAAACTTACTGGATGGCCTCTGTGCAGCTCTTATAGCCCAGAATTTTATGCAATCGTTATCAGCTCCTAGACGAAAGACCCTCACCCATGGCCATAGACCAAACTTATCTCGACTTGACACCATTCCTGAGCGAGCCAGCGCACTACTGGGTACAAAAAACACGCGGTCCTCCCCATCGCAAATCAAGGATCGGGTCCTGGGCTCACGAAGTGGAGAACTCATTAAAGGCTTGGACCGAATCATTGACAGCCTGCTCCGTGCAATATGTGGAAAGCAGGACGACACATCAACATTAAAGGCCGCTGTGCTCGTGTTGACGCAGGTTCTGGAGGCAAAAGCCTAAACCAAATTTCCTTTCTTTTCTTATACCCTCCCTTAAATTATCTTTTACAAACAACTCACCATTCTTTATTCCAACCACCATTGTCTCTCACTGATACTCTCAATGTTTAATCATATTCCCTCTCTACTTTTCATATATTAACCCACATTCGTTCTTTTCTATTCTTCTTTCTTTCAGTTTCTTCTCTCTCTTAATCTATATTGCGTTTTCAAATTGCATAGACTTCTGCCACTCATTCCGTTGTTACTAGTATATTATGGATCATCTCATTCCCTCGCTGCATATCTATCTCAACGAACAGGTGTTCGAGCGTTACCCACCACTTATTTCGTTTGTTTATCTTACCAGTTAGAGTGATTAATATATAATCACTAATTGAATAGTCGCTAGTTTATATATTGAACAATGATACCATTCCACAAGGAAATTCCGCATATATAGCAACCGTAAATATAAGGTTTCGCAATCAGACCCATACTTAACATTATTAGGGCAAGACATTCCCACCTCAGGCAGAGACACCCTAATCCCAAACGGGTTAACCTCCGCTGAGTAATAGTTTGCGGACTCCGTTATCATGTCGGAGCTGCGCTCGTCTTTCCCGCGGAATTCAACTCTTGCAACTTCGCAAGCTGAACAGCATCATAATGGCAGCCTCGACGAACAGACTACGATTTCTCTATTCCTCCTCGAGGGCCATCCCTCAAACAGGGGTCATTGCCCCCATCTCCCGCCGCACATACGCTACAACAGACCCCTCGCCATCCGCCACCGGCCCGCCGCGTAGAAAGACCAACTTCACAGACAAGCTGAATGCCGGTCCTTCCTTCGCTGATTTCGTCTCCGGAGGCGAAGACAATGCCCCCCTCGACCCATCCGAAGCGTACGCCCTCAAGACCGCAATGGTGGGCCCCGCCGGCCGCAAGAAGGAAATGACTCGCCTCCCCTCATGGCTCAAGACCCCGATCCCAGATTCCAAGAACTACCAACGGTTAAAGAAAGATTTGCGAGGCCTGAATCTGCATACCGTTTGCGAGGAGGCGAGGTGTCCTAATATCTCTGATTGCTGGGGCGGGAACGACAAGTCCGCCGCTACCGCCACTATCATGCTCATGGGCGATACCTGTACCCGTGGGTGTCGGTTTTGCAGCGTGAAAACCTCGCGCAAGCCGGCTCCGCTTGATCCGCATGAGCCGGAGAATACGGCTGAGGCGATTTCGAGGTGGGGGCTTGGGTATGTCGTTTTGACTAGTGTTGATCGGGATGATTTGGCGGATGGTGGCGCGCGCCACTTTGCCGAGACGGTTATTAGGATTAAGCAGAAGAAGCCTAGTATGCTTGTGGAGTGTTTGACAGGTGATTATATGGGTGATTTGGAAATGGTGGGGTTGGTTGCGAGGTCTGGGTTGGACGTGTATGCGCATAATGTTGAGACGGTTGAGGCTTTGACGCCGTTTGTTCGTGATCGGCGCGCTACGTTCCAGCAGTCGATTCGCGTCCTTGAGGCTGCGAAGAAGGCCCGGCCTGATCTTATTACGAAGACATCTCTTATGCTTGGACTTGGGGAGACGGAGGACCAACTTTGGGATGCTTTGAAGCAGTTGCGGGCTGTTAATGTTGATGTTGTCACATTCGGTCAGTATATGCGTCCTACGAAGCGTCATATGGCTGTTCATGAGTATGTTACTCCGGATCAATTCGAGCTCTGGCGCCAGCGTTCCCTGGACATGGGCTTCCTCTATTGTGCTTCTGGGCCTTTGGTGCGCAGTAGTTACAAGGCCGGTGAGGCGTTTATTGAGAATGTTTTGAAGAAGAGACGGGCCGCTGGTGCTACGGGCGAGTCCGTTGCTGAGAGGAAGATTGTTGTTGATGAGGCTACTCGTTGAAAATAATTTGTTATCTATTTTTTATCTTATCGCTTCTCTTTCTTGGCGCAGGGTTAACATTGGCATTTGTTGGGTCCACTGCGTGCAAATCCCATCAATTCTTGCAGTGTATTGTTATCGACGGATATGGTGCCGTCGTCAGGTTATTCGTTACTTGGGGTTTGGGAGGAAAATTAGAAACGCCCTCGGGGCATGTCCTGAGAGCTCATTTAGTTCAACACATAGATTCTGATGCAATCAACACTATAATAAGTGTGTTCATTTAATGATGTCCGTGACCTATCTGATATGTACCTGAATTCCTCACACCGCTACGCCTACGTTAAATGCTGTCTTCTAGGATCCGCGGTCTTCACTAGAAAGTGAAGACGTAGGTAACCTATACCTATGTACCAAATTGAGTCCTTGGGCTGCGGGAAGAATCGAGAAAAGCATACCGACCGATTGGTGCTCTTGTAAGCCCTGCCAACAACCTGGTCCAATTGAGAAAAAATCCGCTCGCCCGTAGAGCCCTTTCTTGACCCGTTATGATCGAGACGGGGTAGTGTTCGCAACTACGGCTCCTGGGATCTCATGCTACAGTAACTCCTTGATGTCTTCCTTGCTGAGGCCAAGGAGGTGAAGAATGTCCGTCATGTTCTCTCCGTTCAGACGTGTGGGTGCTTCGAGTTGCACCTTGCTCTTGGCACGCCAGGCAACTCCAAGCCCAGCGGCATGGAGCATAAGAAGGTCGTTGGCACCGTCACCAACAGCGGCTGTCTGGGAGATAGGGATGTTGTTATCAGCAGCAATAGACTTCAAAAGCTCGCGCTTCTGACTGGCGTCGATGATAGGATATGACGAAACGAGTTTGCCGGTCAGAGTTTGAGATACTGGGTCAATCTCGAGCTGAACGCAGTAGATTATCAGAATGTGTAACCATCAAACAAGCTACTAAGGTCTAAAACGGGCAAAGACCGGCCAGCGATGATATACTTACGTGATTGGCAAAAGCATAATCAATACCAAGTTCACCGGCCAACCATTCCGCAAGAGGCTGAAATCCTCCACTCAGAACTGCCAGCTTATAGCCGAGTGTCTTCAAGGCCTTACACAACTGACGCGCACCGGGAGAAATAGTAATGACCGACTTCAGCTTCTCAAAAACATCGGCCGGTACTCCCTTGAGCAAACTGACACGTTCCTTGAGCGATGCTGAGAAGTCTAGCTCGCCGTTCATGGCACGTTCCGTGATTTCCTATAGATAAGGTTAGTATTGGTGAGCGCAGTCGAGGATGTTCTGGGGCTATGCTGACCGAAACTTCCTTCTCCACGCCAATGAATTTGGCAATCTCGTCAATGACTTCGTTCTGTATCAATGTGCTGTCCATATCAAAGACTACGAGCCGCTTGTGACGGCGGAAGACGCTCTCCTTCTGAAGCACGACCTCAACATTCCATTCGCGCTCGAACCGCCATATGCTCTCATGTTTGCACAAGTCTGTGAATGTGAGATAATCTGGGTTTGGGGGCGGCGAGAAAGTGACCTCTACGACGCGTGGCTGCTCATGCTGGTCGAGGCAGCGGTGGGAGGTGTTCATGCGCTGGTAGGGAGTCGGGAGAGATTCGAGAATTTGAAGGAAATTCGTCAAACAAAGTTGCGACACAAATGGTCCGTATAGATGGTCCAATGGCTCGGGTTCTGGTGCAGGAGGCTCCCGTGGAATCTTCTCAATATCAACCGTCGGCGCCGAGCCCACGGGAACCGTGGGGGAGGGAAGTCTATCGGTATGAAACGACGAATCAGGATGGAGATGAGGATGAATTGGATCCGATGACTTGTAGAAGATGGTTGCGACCACTTGAGGGGTATCGGTAGGAAGAGGGTTCACTTGATGATTGAACAGGCTGTGAGTGATGCCGCTGTCGGTGACTCTGTCAGGGTCTGGGCTTATCGGGTTGAGAGATAGAGATCCTACGCCCGACTCGAGAGAGGTCCCCAGGACATTCCCAATGCTGTTGACGGGGACCGCGGGCTTGTATTGCTGGTGATCATGCAGAAAGGAATTGCTCCTGAGCGATTCCTGCAGCGTCGGCCGCTGTGGACGTGCGGTGGGGTTGGGCGCTTCCATTTCTCCGCCGGATTGGCTTGAGATTTTGAGGAAAGGAGGAAGGAGAATGTTAAGGAGTTAATCGCGAGGATTCCTGGATGATCAACAGAAGTTCGCCCGTCGGGACCCGTACCGTCGAGAAGCTGGAGATGACGAAACAAAGACAAATGGAAAGCAAATACAAGTTGGACATGCGTTTCCTGCAGGCCGACCCGCAGCACGTGGCGGGGGTGCCTTAACCCAGTCCGTGTGGCGGTCACATGATGCAAGTGGGCTTTACCGCTCGGGCAGAAATCAAGGAACCTCACGACAGGAACAGCATCGGGGTTAGATCAGCGACGATATGCAGTTTTGACTGCGGTGAAGTTGAAGAGAAACGCCACACAATCAGGATGGAGTTCGGATACCTTTGAACCTTCATTGTAGCTTAATAATGACTGGTGAGGGATTGCTCTAGTGCTTTCTTAGTCTATTTCATTATCTTTCTCATTGTGGTTTGGTGAAGAACGCTATGTGCTAACAGCTACCAGACGAGTCTTATCCGGGCAATCCTTCAGCAAGGAGGAACCCGGTCCCACTGCAAGAAAGTGTCTACTTCCCCGGATGAATTGTTATTCTTTTCCTCCATTCATTCGACCATGTTCCAGAAAGTGTCTTGGAAAGAGACCCTCAGGGGATTTATCAGCAGTGATGCAGCGACAATGTGCTGAGATAAGCCATTCCGGGGACCCACAAAGACCCGAGACGCAAGTATTGCGTGATTTCCCCAGGACATGAGGGAATTGAATTTTTTCCTCAGATTACCCCGAAGTCGCAGGCGGTCACAGCCAATGTCGTGATCGAAAGCAGCAGAATGTACCGGCATCTATGAGGGATTGTTCAGCAAGAGATCAGGCTCCGATTGCCGATGATGTCGTGCTCGCCCCTGTCTTATATCAGACCCTCGTGGCTCGCCTGTTTGTTATTGTTGTAACATCATCTCTCGCAATTTGAACCCTATTATTCGTCATCCACCCCTCATTCTTCCATAGACATATAGACATCTTGCTCTTGCACTTGATATTCTCTCTTCCTCTTCTTCACTAGATTCAACTCTACACAGGCCTTACTCTTAAAGATGCCTGCCAAGATGCCTGACTCCTACCCCTCTCACATCGAGGAGATCGATGCCAAAGACTCCCAGACAGATTCTGGTTATGTCAGTGGCAGTTCAAGTGATGACTATCTTCCTGAGATTGTCTTCACGAAGCCACACTTGCAGTTCCTCAACAGACAGCTGCAGTTCCTGGAGCCTCAAGGTCAGCATAGCGTGCTTTCCCCAAGCCCACTAGGCAGATCACTAACAGTGTATTGTAGACGTCTTGAGATGGTGTGTTACTTCACTGCCTCATCTCTTTCAAACCACCGCATTTGGCCTTACGGGACTTGTCACGCTTGATATGCTCTCTAAGCTCGAGGTCCCTCGCCCCCAAATGGTCGATCTTATCTTCCTCGATACTCTTCATCACTTCAAGGAAACCTTGGATCTGGTAGAGAAGGTCCGCCAGAAGTACCCTAATAACAACGTCCATGTGTACAAGCCTAAGGGTCTGAACTCTGAAGAAGAGTTTGCCAAGAAGTATGGTGCTCGTCTCTGGGAACGGGATGACCAGTTCTACGACTGGGTCGCCAAGGTGGAGCCAGCTCAACGTGCCTACCGTGAGTTGAATGTTCACGCTGTCCTCACCGGTCGTCGCCGCAGTCAAGGTGGCAAGCGTGGTGACCTCGACATCATTGAGGTTGACGAAGCTGGCCTGATCAAGATCAACCCCCTGGCCAACTGGTCCTTTGATCAAGTCAAGCAGTACGTTAAAGATAATGATGTGCCCTACAATGAGCTACTCGACCGGGGCTACAAGAGCATTGGCGACTACCACTCTACTCAACCCGTCAAGGAAAACGAGGATGAGAGGTCCGGTCGCTGGAAGGGCCAAGCCAAGACTGAATGTGGAATCCACAACCCTCGATCCAAGTACGCCCAGTACCTGATGGATATGGAGCGCAAACGCCAGGAGGAGGCCTTGTCTCAGGCGTTGCAAAACCAATTGACCACTGCTCCATGAATTTGGTTTCCTCTTACCTCTTCACTTGCATTGATAATGGCGTTTGGGATTGGGTTCCACACAGTATCTAGCGACACAGCCTTGATTCACTTTGCTTTACACGTTGGCAACAGCTTGACACATGAAGTTGTTATGATTTTGCGCGAAAAATATTTGTATGGGTGGGATTAATGGATTAGAGGGTGTCTCATGCCAACCCTGCTCCGGAAAGGAGCTTGTACATAGCGGGTGGCAATTTTTGGCTCAAGATGACCTAGCGGTCTACTATGATAATGATTAGCATGATAGAAATGATTAAATCTTGCTATTGCACTGGTATATCTTATCCTTTATCCACCTTGTCTAGTAATTTGTGGTGTTTTGTAGGTCATGTGGGGCTGAAACCCTAAAAACTATGATTTCCCGGCAGTTCACCAACTCCTTGAAGCATTCTATGAATGTCTTTAAAACATTCCACAACAAGAACCGCACTTAATCTTTCTATACCTAATCATAGAGGTGTCTACTACCGATATAACTACTCGTATCCATTCACAGCAAAATGTACTCCACTTGCTGTGCACTTAACTTGTTACCCTAGGCAATGTACCACACTCTAGAGCCTAGAAGACCCTTACAATACAATCAGTTAAAGACATGCTCTTGAAGTCAAAGCAATATCATAACGCTTTCATTCCTTTATTGAACCTGGGTTGGGATGGGCCTCGACAAAACCCACAAGACAAAGAAGCACTGTGCACTGATGGCGTGCATCACACCAATATTGGCATCCTTTTCCAGACGATCCGATTAGGGTTATTACTTATCGTTGCCGAGGTCGGAATTGGGGTCGAGTTCTGCCCATTGTTGGTTCCATAACTAAATTATGAATTCCAACTGACATACGAAGTACAATGAGTCACTCATTCACAGACTATAATCTGACATGCATGAATGTGGCTGAGTATTTAGGGAGTGGGAGAGGGATAGAATGGTAGTCTAATTTGATTGCATCTGGAAAGGAAGTAGTATAAAAAGAGTAGGTTGTAGCTATAATATTTCAAGCTTGAAAAAGGTTGAATACTCCGACTGTACTGTATCAAAGTTTTCTGCCCCATTCACAATGTTACAGGTTGAAACCATTCACAATGTCACAGGTTGAAACCATTCACGTCGTTTCTAAGACAGATAATAGTCAGCATGCCGTTGTGACTGTTGATGTTTCCACACCGAGTCAGAATGAACTACCGCCTTCGTCAGTCCGGGTGCGACCGCTTGTGCTGAGCTTGAGCTCTAATAACCTTAGCTACGCACGTGCTGGGCATTTACTCCATTGGTAGGTTACGACTACGTCTTACTACAGCTATACGGAAAGTACTAAATCGATTCATCAAAGGTGGGACGCATACCCCGTCCCAAGCACAGCTCCCGCTCCCTACAACGACCAACCCACGTGGGGAATCGTCCCAGCATGGGGCTACGCCACTGTCCTCGAAAGCACCACGGACATCGCCCCAGGCTCAACACTCTGGGGCTTCTGGCCGACATCAAGCCTCCCGACGGAGCTCACGCTTACCGCGGGCCATCCCTCGGGCCACTGGATCGAGGTCAGCGAGCACCGGAAACAGCTGATGACGCTGTATAATCGGTACCAGGAAGTCACCGAGAATGACCGGGACAGAATGGCTTGGGGCTCAGTCTTCCACGGCGTCTGGGGCGCCGCGTATAGGCTTTGTGAGTATGTGTTTTCGCCTGGCGGTCGAAGACCTGTTCATCCGTTGGGTGATGTGGCTGGGTTGAGTTGGACGGCTGAGGATGCGGACTTGTCGGCTGCGGTTGTCATCAGTTTGGCTGCATCGACTAAGACGGCGCGCTCGTTTACGTACAATGTTTTGTGTCGGCCGGATTGGACTAGGCCGTTGGGAATATTGCAGATAACTTCGGAGCCTGGGGCTCTTGGGCGGGCTAAGGGAGGCCCTGAGGCAGTGAAGGCTTTGGCGTATGCTGATGTTGACCAGGCAGTACCGTGGCTTACGGGTCTTCAGCCGAGAAAATTGGTGATTGTTGATTTTGGTGCGAGGGGGGATGCTCTTGTTCGACTTCGGAAGCTTATTCGGTACAATGCTGTGCTTCAATGCTGTCAGGTGGTGATAATCCAGGTTGGAAGCCAGCAGAAGGTATGGTTAAAGACATGTGTAGTGCGTGGTGATGTTTACTGACAGTTGATAGGTGTACACCCATCAAGAAATGTTGGACGCCCGCACAGCTATGCAAGCACTGGGGAAAATCCAATTTAATGCCTCCGGTGTTCAGGACACGGCTATTGAGACCGAAGGCGCGGAGATGTTCTTCACTCGAATGAATGAACGGTGGGAGCACTGGCTTGGTGATCGCACGGCTGCCATTCCTGATATGCGTCTGGCCTGGGGAAAAGGGGTGGCAGGCATAGAGGAAGGGTGGGAGCGGCTGACGAAGGGGGAGGTGCGTCCGGAGGAAGCGTTGGTGTATATGATGTAGTGGGGATAGAGTCCATGGAACTAATGTTGATTTCCGGATTCAAGCTATGTGTAGGAAATTAATAGCCTCATGAAGCTCATTATATCGGTGAAGTTATAAATATGCCATGCCGCTCCACTTAGTTATTCTGTACATAATAGTGCGGAGGGCGGGAAGAAAGCTGGCTGCTCAAACTCGAGAAGAGTTTGCCTTGTTTACATTGCACTCCGTATGCCTTGCCTTATGCCAGCACTTATCAGCGAGTCGAAGGAGTCCCTAAACCATGAACACGTGAATCCTGCGAGCCAGCAGTTCCACCTTCCGGACGGAATGTGCTCAAGCGGGTCAAGGATTTGCGGGTAGGGCTCCATGAGCTTCTTGGCAGGGGTACTGAATACCTCATTGAATGGATCAGTGACAGTCCTTGTCCCCTGTATGAAACCGAGCTGCTGACGACCATCTTCAATTAATATGACATTGTCGGCGGGGATATCTGAGCAGATCGTCATATTCAACGAGACGGGACAAACCTAAAGGGGAATGATAGTTTACGTGTTCATTTCGCTTCACTCTTTCCATTGATAAGAAGGGTGTGATAGCATTAACCAATCTGATGCCGATGGGGATGAAACGCTTCGTTCAGGAGAGCAGCTTTGACATTCCATACGTCAGCCGTCGGGCTCGGAGCGGAATCCGAGCGCAGATTTAGGGCCGTGCCCGATCACCTGATCTGCCCTGCCAAGGAGGACAAAGGACGGCCAATTGCCAAGAGACACTATTCCCCAAAGGATTCAACAATCACGCAAGCCGTGTGGAGGATGTCGTGATGGACGGCCCTGTCACGTGATAGGCCTGCCGAATACCGAAGAGCCGTTTCAATGACGATGGCAGATGTGTTTCATCTCCGGCAGTTATCTCGAAGTGTTGTGCCTGTCGATCAGATATTTGATCAACGATCAAGATAGAATGGGAGATGTTCCGAAGCGTTGCACAATATATTCCTTATGAATGAATAAGGATTTCCCCCTAACCATCGATTGAATACATGTAACCAATACTGATCCATTTGCCCCCTGAAAATCATGACTCGTCTCGGGTTGATGATCCTGGAGATGGCGCTGGAGATACGTGGTCATTGTAGCCCTGGGATGGTCATGGACCGTGGGGGTGGTCTACTATGATGAAAAAGAGAATAACAACAAAAGACATGCAGAAAGTGAAAGAGAGAGAGAGAACCCATGTTCTTAATATCAAGTATAAAGTGAAATGGGCCGATTAACTTGACCGGAAGCAAGGAACATCTAGAACACCATCTCGCTGGGGAAGGGACGGGATTCAAAAGTATTTTAAGAACGAAAGAAATTCAATTGAAATTAGAGATAGGGAGGAGAAAAAGAATAACTAATAAAAAAAAAGGCATCATGTACTGGAAAAGAGTCAAAGATACGATGATGATGTGTATCTCCATAAAATGCATACGTCTTCCAAGGAACCCCAAGACTTCCGATGCTCCACAGCCTGACGACTCCCCTCCAAGTTCAGTCCCGATGACCCATTTGATGGTGTCGGGGTTCGAGAACTCTTCGATTTGCCTTTCTCCTAGGAGATATTCATTCAATTGCCTAAATAAAAAGGTCCAGGGTTTGAACCTTTTAAATTTTTTTTTTACCGCAGTCTCCAAATTTCTTTTACATTCCTCATCCCCCCCACTATTACTACTTCCGCATTCGCTTCTTCCCCTCTACAACCACTCTCTTCTTCTTCTCTTCATAACCCTCTCCTCCTGTTTCTTCCTGTTTTTTTTAATTTAATTTTTTTTATTTTTGTTCAACTTTCCTTTTTGTATACCCATTCACACATCCAAAATGGCCAACTCTCCTCACGGTGGTGTCCTGAAGGACCTTCTTGCCCGCGATGCTCCCCGCCACGACCAGTTGGCTGCGGAGGCGGAGACTCTGCCCTCCATCGTTCTCAGTGAGCGTCAGCTATGTGATCTCGAATTGATCATGAACGGTGGTTTCAGTCCTCTTGAGGGTATGTTTTCAACTACCCGATGGTGTCTTTTCTTGGTGTTATTGCAACACAGCTTGGCAAATAGTGGGGTGGAAAGTAACTTTTTGGCTGACTTATCCGCGCAGGCTTCATGAACCAGAAGGATTTCGATGGGTATGTCGCAATCTCAAACTTCAATCCACCGGAATCGAGCCAAGAAAATAATAATTGGTACGAAATGTTGGCAAACACTCCGCTAACACCTTACTCTACCTCAGTGTCTGTGAGAACTGCCGTCTTGCTGATGGCAACCTTTTCTCTATGCCCATTACCCTCGATGCCTCTCAGCAGGTCATCAGCGAACTCAAGCTCCAGGCTGGCTCTCGTGTCACCCTCCGCGACTTCCGCGATGACCGCAATTTGGCTATCTTGACCATCGACGATATCTACCGTGCTGACAAGTGAGTAAATACCTCGTTTTGCGCCATGGTTCAGGTTCTTGCCATTGGCGAACATGAAACTTGAATGTGTTTGCCCTCTGCCCTGACCTATCGCCTTCAATAGTGTCTTGGCGAGGTAGACTGGTCTTGCTTAGCTCTTTAACGGGTGTTTCATTGGAACATGGTGCTACATTGCTTGGATTGTGCGGATGACTGACGATGTGTTACCTTGTTTTAGGGAGAAGGAAGCCAAGCTGGTCTTTGGCGGTGATGCTGAGCACCCTGCTATAAGATACCTCAACACCAAGGTTGAGGAATTCTACATTGGTGGCAAGATCGAGGCCATCAACAAGCTGAACCACTACGACTACGTTGCTCTGCGCTGTACGTTTCGCTACCCGCATGTGAACAAACTTCTTTGATCGTAATTGCTAATTTGGCCTAGACACTCCCGCGGAGCTGCGCATTCACTTTGACAAGCTCGGCTGGAACCGAGTTGTCGCTTTCCAGACCAGGTAATTTTTTTTTTTTTTTTTTTTTTTTATAATTTTTACACGGCATATATGACCATCTGCAGACAAGTATGTACTAACGGACAACCGCAGAAACCCCATGCACAGAGCTCACCGTGAGCTGACCGTCCGTGCGGCTCGTGCTCGCCAGGCTAATGTCCTGATTCACCCCGTTGTCGGTCTCACCAAGCCCGGTGACATTGACCACTTCACTCGTGTCCGTGCTTACCAGGCCCTTCTGCCCCGCTATCCCAACGGAATGGCCGTCCTCGGTCTGCTGGGCCTCGCTATGCGTATGGGCGGTCCCCGGGAGGCTATCTGGCACGCTATCATTCGTAAGAACCACGGTGCTACTCACTTCATCGTCGGCCGTGACCACGCCGGTCCCGGTAAAAACTCCAAGGGTGAGGAGTTCTACGGCCCATACGACGCCCAGCACGCTGTTGAGAAGTACAGGGAGGAGTTAGGCATTGAGGTCGTCGAGTTCCAGCAGGTGACCTACCTGCCCGACACCGATGAGTACAAGCCTAAGGACGAGGTTCCCGCTGGTGTCAAGACTCTGGACATCTCCGGTACCGAGCTTCGGAACCGCCTCCGCACTGGCGCTCACATCCCAGAGTGGTTCTCGTACCCCGAGGTCGTTAAGATCCTGCGCGAGTCCAGCCCCCCTCGTGCTACCCAGGGTTTCACTGTCTTCCTTACCGGTTACATGAACTCCGGAAAGGATGCCATCGCTCGTGCTCTGCAGGTCACTCTCAACCAGCAGGGCGGTCGCGCTGTCTCTCTCCTCCTGGGTGACACCGTCCGTCATGAGCTCTCTTCGGAGTTGGGCTTCAGCCGCGAGGACCGCCACACTAACATTCAGCGTATCGCTTTCGTCGCCAGTGAGCTGACTAAGGCCGGTGCTGCTGTCATCGCCGCTCCCATTGCCCCCTATGAGCACTCCCGGAAGGCCGCCCGTGAGGCTGTGTCCCAGCACGGTTCTTTCTTCCTGGTCCACGTTGCTACTCCCCTGGAGTACTGCGAGAAGACCGACAAGCGCGGCATCTACGCCAAGGCCCGTGCCGGCGAGGTCAAGGGTTTCACTGGTGTTGATGATCCTTATGAGGCTCCCTCGAACGCTAACCTCACTGTTGACCTCTCGAAGCAGACTGTTCGCAGCATTGTGCACGAGATTGTCCTCATGCTCGAGACCGAGGGTTACTTCGACCGTCTTTAGAGCAGGGGTGTTTTTGGATTGTTTTCGGGTATAATGATTTGAATTCAGTGTTGAAAGATATCATAGAACGTATTGCTTTAATGGATACACCATTGATTGATCCCTTGTAATAATAGTACTCGAAGCCTTGATCGTATACAGTCGGTACAGTGTAGTGTTTGGCAATGTACATATCTCTTGTAATTGTTGTGGGTCGCATCCTGCTGCGACGAACCTCGGAACAAGTGAGAGTGTATGAATAATGCAAACAGTGCAAACTCCCCAACCGATTTCCTTCAACCGCAGAGAAGCGGAATCAGTTCTTGAGCGATCTCCAACCCAGAACAATACAGAGCATTCAAAGATGCTGCCACCGCGTGTTCCTGTTAGTCGGATACCGGGGGCCGCCTGGCCTTCTCGACTACCTAACTACCCTAGTTTACGCTATCCATCTCGTCCGTTCACACATAAGTCTCGACTTTTACTAGTGTCCCCTCCATACGTCAGGCCACAGCTACCCTTCCTCTCTCCGTTGGCGAGCAGTCGACCTCTTCCACCATTATCTATCCATCTCCGACAGCATTTCGCGCGGTTAATCTCTACAGAAAGTCGCGATTATTACAGACGACGTATTTCGCGCGGTCTCCGCATCGGTCTGTCGTTCTACGCCATCCTGGTCTTGTTCCAGGTGATCAAGCTGGGTGTCTATCAGGAAGAAATCGAGCACCAATGGCCTACACCGCCGGAATGGTCATGGAAGAGTCGATGGTGCCTGCGGTCTGCGCAGGCCCTGCAACACCCCGAGGATATCGGGAAGCTGATGACCAATTGGCCAATGGTTGCCGGTTACCTTAAGGAATTGCTGCAGCGATTGGAAAATCCCGAGGGCGAAGGAAAAGGTATTACCGAACAAGGCGAAGGCGGCTTTTTGGTTGAGGGCGTTGGAAAAACTGGACTTGACGTGTCGGCTAAGAGTGAGCCATGGAGAAGGGGATACTTCCAGGCGCTTATGGGCGCTGCGAAGGCCGCAGAGAGCCTAGAGGGATGGCTAACGGATCGGAAGCAGCGCATCTCTGCGCCTGCTGAATATGTTGTTGGACCGTCTAACCCGCGGCCAAAGCCTATGCCGGCAGGCCAGAAAAAGGTGCCGCAGGAGGATGATTGCGAACCGGCTTCCCCGAGCCCGGAGGTCTTCTACATGAAGATTTTGACGACGCGTGGGTTCGATACGAGGCAGAAACTCGATGCTGCGCTCGCTTATGCGGACTGGCTTGATTATAAGGGCTTGCAGGATACTGCGAGGGATATGTATGACTGGGCAATGGACATCGCTAGTTCTGGGTCACCGGTCGATGCTAGGAAAGTGGTGGATGTGAAGACAGGAGTCCTCAAAAATGATGGCAAATCGTTGCCGTCGGAAAACATCCTACGTGTCTCGACCGCGCTTGCAGTTTATCATGCCCGACATGGTAACCTCCCAACTTCCCTCTCCATTTTCACGTCTGTTTTGAAAGCCCGCCGGTCTCTACTGCCGCCACCGTCTGGCCAAGTTTTACCGATGCTTCCGGCTCCTCCCAAGTCAAAGGATCCTTTCCGATCCCTCGTTGAGTCGATTAAACTTATGCTTGTTCCCGTTGAATATCCCCAGCCTCTGCCATCTGGGAATGAACCTCCAGTTCGGGCTGCCACCTCCGCCTGCGACGAGGCGGGGTTGATGACATATATTGGCGAGATTATTTTCGCCTCATCCTCAAAAGAAGCCGGGCTTGCCTGGACTCGCGATGCAGTTGACACGGCTGAAGCTACCATCCTTGAACTAGGCGCATCTGAAGACCGCACTCCCCGACACCGCTGCTCGGAATGCCTCCGTGTGGGCTTGGAAAACTGGAAAACGATGGTTTCTCAGCTTGTCAAGAAGGCTGAAAAGGAGGAGCTAGAAAGCATTGAGCAGGCCAAGCACTCTTGGTACGGTGGCCAGAAGCAGGTGGAGGCCAAGACTTTAGAACGGAAGAGGTGGGAAGCAGAAAGCTTGATCCTGGACGATCGGATCCGCAGACTTTGGCCGATTATTGATGGCGAGTCTGGCCTCGAGGGAATTGCGCCCAATAGTTCCTTGTTTGTATGATGTTGTTTGAGTGCATGGGTTCTTTTAATATTTGACGGGACAATTATACCAGGAGTTTGAGGCGAGGTTAGCATCTGAGGGTCTTGTCAGTTCACGAAAAGTGCCTATATAGTTACTGAACATATTTGCATACTTGATATGACTTCGAGTGTCGTAAATTGAGAGCCACAATGGTATGATCACTGGCGGGGTACCTTGCTCATTGCATGGCATCATACCTTGACTTAGATTGCGTGCTCATGTATGTGTTACTAGACTCACGATGTAGGGGTAAGTGTTTGCGTAGTTTGCCCCGTTTGCCTGGTCATTCGATCAACTACCTACAGGGAGTACAGTGTGCAGAGTTCTATCGTATCGTCCCGATGCTTCTCCCCTACTTACTCGGCCCTCTCCCTCGCTTAAGCAGAAATGAGAAACAATCCTATCGGGTTAGGGGTGAGCAGATGTTGAACAGTGAATGGCGATGTTTTATTACTGCAAAATGTGGGCGATATGCCGTCTTCTGGCTACGAGGTAGGGTCCCTACATTATTGGCTTGGCTTCAATTATCGCATCTAAGCAAGCTCCACAGGCAACCCCAATAGAGGGATTTGATATTATCCGGAGTGGCCGGAGACACAGGTCACTCATGGTCGTATTACCACGGCAGCTTTCGGTTCGCCCGGTTGCGACATGAAGGATCGGATCCCCGTCGGAGCATACCGCTGTATCTTGAAGCATCCACCCGCGTGCAGAGCTACCTTCCCGATTGGGACATGATCGTCTCTAGCCCTGAAAAGAAGCTTCTCCCAAGTAAGCCAGCCCAACGCTTACTTCCAGACAATCCAGCCTCTGTGGCCGGTCGCCTTGCTTTGGGGATAGGTACCCCCACCTGATAATGCCGATCAACCTGTTTCTGCCTACTGCGCCTCGCTCATCGCCGTTTATAAAAGAGCACAATGCCCCTGTCGATCGACTATCATGCCCTCGCGCCTTCGAATTCCTATCCACTAAAGACTCTTCACGATGCGTGGTGCTACGGCCATCGCCTCCCTGCTGCTGCTCGGCACTGCCGTCGGCTTGCAGAACCCCCATCACAAGGCTAAAGCTGTACAGCGAGCTCACCAGCACAAGACGTCACCACCATTGTTTCCACGGTCGCTCTTAGTTGCACGTGATGATGATTACAAGTACTTGAATAGCAAAACTGCGAGTCAGTAGTGCAAGGTGCTCCCGTGGCTTGGCCAATGTTACTGATGCATGTGTTTTAGGGTTCCTCGTCAATGGGACCGGCATCCCAGAGGTGGACTTTGACGTCGGAGAGTCTTACGCAGGTCTTCTGCCTAACACGCCAGCTGGAAACTCCAGCCTCTTTTTCTGGTTCTTCCCTTCTCAGAACCCGAAAGCGAACGACGAGGTAAGCGTTTGACTCCGCAGTAGATAGAACAGTTCTAGATCTGACAGCCCTCTAGATTACGATTTGGCTGAACGGTGGTCCCGGATGCAGCTCTCTCGATGGACTTCTGCAGGAAAATGGCCCGTTCCTGTGGCAGTCTGGAACACATAAACCCGTTCGGAATCCATATTCGTGGACTAACTTGACGAATGTGGTGTATATTGACCAGCCGGCCGGAACGGGCTTCTCCCCTGGCCCGTCTACTGTTAATGACGAGGAGGGAGTTGCCGCTCAGTTCAAGAGCTGGTTCAAGCATTTTGTCGATGCTTTTGGCCTGCACGGCCACAAGGTGTACCTTACTGGCGAGAGCTATGCCGGACAGTACATCCCATATATTGCGTCGGCGATGTTGGATGAAGAGGATACTAAGTATTTTAACGTGAAGGGTATCCAAATCAATGATCCCTCGATCAATGAAGACGCGGTCATGATCTATGGTATAGTTCACATGGATCCTTGCAGCTTAGGTTGAAGACTGCTGACACCATCACAGCTCCAGCTGTTAGGCATTTGAACCATTATACGAGTGTTTTCGCTCTCAACGACACCTTTTTGGCGGACATCAACGCTCGCGCCGATAAATGCGGCTACAACAAGTTCCTCGATGTAGCATTGACTTACCCGCCACCGAAGGACTTCCCTGTCGCTCCGGAGCTGACTCAGGAGTGCGCTCTCTGGGACGAAATTGTCGCTGCCGCTTATAATGTTAACCCGTGCTTCAACTTTTACCACCTTACAGACTTCTGCCCTTATCTCTGGGATGAGATGGGATTCCCTTCTCTCGCGGGCCCGCCGAACAACTACTTCAACCGCACCGATGTGCAAAAGGCCCTCCACGTTCCTCGTACGGATTACTCCGTCTGTGGCGAAACTACCATCTTTAAGCATGGTGACCAATCTCCCCCCAGCGCCCTGGGCCCCCTCCCCAGTGTGATTGAGCGCACAAACAACACGATCATCGGCCACGGTTGGCTCGATTACCTGCTCTTCCTGAACGGGTCGCTCGTGACAATCCAGAACTTGACTTGGAATGGTGCTCAAGGGTTCCAGACGCCTCCTGTCGAGCCCCTCTTCGTTCCCTATCACTACGGCCTCTCGGAGCTCTATAATGGTGGTGCGCCAGAGCCCTTCAACCTGAATGCAGGCGCGGGAATCCTGGGTACGGCTCACACTGAGCGTGGGTTGACCTTCACCAGTGTCTACCTGGCTGGACATGGTAAGTTTGAAGCTCTTGGTTTTCTCATTAACATTGAAGTGGTTTACTAATGGTCAATATAGAAATCCCCCAGTACACTCCGGGCGCGGCATACCGTCAACTGGAGTTCTTGCTTGGTCGTATTGAGAACCTGCAACAGGAGGGAGAGTACACTGCTTAGAAGTGCAATGATTGATTTGCTTCGATGTTTATATGTATAGAAAAGTATATAGGTGGATTTTTAACATGGCTGACTCAAATCCAACAAAATTGTGCATATATAGGGAACAAAAGTACGCTAGATGTATATGAACATTCAGTAAACTCTTGATACTCTTGATACCGCGGTAGTGTCCATGCTTATACTATGAAGCTTCTATTTTCGGTAGACACCAGGCGTGGGATCCCCAGTATGAGAAAATCCTTGAAAGGGACAGTTCCAGTGATTTTTGGAAGATTTTAAGTCTTTAGATATACTCCAATCAGACAGACTCAATTGACCGAGCTTCGGCCTTATTTACAACAATATACCGCTGCCCAGTCATGCCATCAAATCCAGGGGAGATTGAGAACAGGTGATTTCTTTTGTACGCTGAATATGAGGTCGTACTTCTCCCCGGGATGCGGTTGATGATCATGTTAGCTGGGCGGGGATGGTCTGACTCCATGCTCATTCTGCGGATAGCAGAGATATGTACTTTGGCATAGAACGGGAGATCTCGTGGCTTTGTGAAAGATAATTTCCGGGATGCGGCGTGAGGTAGAAAGATTTGGGCCAATTTTTGAATGATTTTGTGCTTGCGGCTTACGGTGCTGTGTAAGTGGCCTTGTGTGGACGCAAGATGTAGGGAACCCTTTAGTCGATCACCGGAGAAGATGGTTTCGAGACTACCTGTGAACGCAGTATTCTGTTCGTTGGCAATGCCTTTATCCATTATATTAGTCAGACCCCGTGGCCTGGTCTGTGTATGTTCATCGCATCCGAATTGTGTTGTGAGCCGAAACGACAAACCTGCTTCCGTGGCCTCGCGGACCATCCAAACCAGAGGAATGTGGCTGAGGCTCCAGGATTCACCAGGCTCTAGGGGTACGAGCCCACCAATATCCTATGTGAATGAGTGGGGGGAAGCAGACGGACGAAGGATAGTCTACATACAGCATGGCTACCCGGGAACCGGATTTGTTTGATGCCTTTCATGCGTAACCCATCACCGAGCTTTTCTCTCAAGAGCA
Organism: Aspergillus hancockii; assembly: GCA_001696595.2. Lineage (NCBI taxonomy): Eukaryota > Fungi > Ascomycota > Eurotiomycetes > Eurotiales > Aspergillaceae > Aspergillus > Aspergillus hancockii. The sequence goes on along the minus strand of MBFL02000120.1, from coordinate 48,614 downwards.
TCGGTTGTAAAGCAGCCTCATACTCATCTAAGGATACAGCGTGGCAGATAGTAGAGGCTGACTTTGAAATCTCCAAGGCAAGCGGTACTAATCTTCCTTCAACGGAGTTTCCAGCGTTGATGACGATTGTGTCGAAGAGGCCAAGGAATGCGATTCTATTTGTTGATTGCAGACTTTTTCTCGAAAATCTTTCATCGTAAAGTAGCTCTCTCTTTCCTCCTACACCTCATTGGGATTGGCTCGCAGGGCATATGTATTCCAACGTTGATAGACTTTCCACGTTGCCTCAAACGATCCATTACTTTCGTGGCACACTCCAATATTTCCAAGCATTTGTGCAAACTCTTGGGCAATGTTAGGCCCCGCAGCAAAACCGAAAAGGAATATCTCGTCTCCAATATTGTAGCAGTCTACCAGCCGCTGTGGGGATCATCGTTGGCATCTGGTGTTCTGCAAGCTTAGGAGATGAGATGACTTACATTATATCCATCGTCCATACATGTTTTGAAGTAATCCTTTCGATTGGCATTTGCTCGTCGGTAATAACATAGCTGAGAGCCGTTTGTGCCATAGAGCCTGCCATGAATTTTCTCGATGTTGGATTGATGGCTTGCTCCATATCCGTGACTTCCTCCGTCGAAACGAATAATTAGCTTTTTCGGAAGCTCTCCTGACTGGGCTATATCCTTTCGGAGACGTGATTCGGTATAGTGATAAAGCTTATGTTCATGAAACAGAGAACTAGCCCCTTCTCCAACGGATATTTTCATTACATAGATCGGTTGGACCTTGACGCAGCGCATCTTAGTCAGTATAGTTGTCCTATTGAATCCAATGTTATGTTGCATATATTGGTTTTGCCCGTGGAGGCTTGGCAGCAAGTATATTCCCACAAGGGACTTGTAGCTTTGCGAAGTGTCTTGACACTCGAGGACAGGTATATCTTTTACTAATAGGTTGTGGTAGAGTGGTAAATATAGCTTTACACCTCTATTCGTCACCGCCAAAGGGACAGCATCCTTCCTGGAGAAGTAAAAGGGAACGATATTACCAGAGTCCTTGAAGTCGGCGGGCGACTTTGCAAGTAAACCTGTAGGAGGTCTGTCTGACGTTTCACGAGTTTCCCACGCGAAAATGGTCTGATCGGCTGAATCTTTCATGATTTCTTCCTGCAGTCTTATGAAGGCCCTCTCTCCCTCTCCGTAGAGTAACGGCATGTTAACGTGGAATATTCCTATGAGGCAGTAGGCTATATCCTCAATTCTTGTCGTCTTTCTTTTAGAAGCCCATGACATTCGTCTGGCGATGCTAAAATCAGACAGCTGTGATGATCCTCTTAGAAGTGACTTATCAATATTGGTAATCTCCTGTATTTCAGGGGCCCATAGCTCTTTCGACCCTATCGCACTCCAGTCATTTGCAAGGAAACGCACATCCGACGGAGCAATGAGCTCTTGGAGGGTCCAGCCTCGCAGAAAGTATTCACTGTTTTTAATCTCGGTCGAAAGAACAGATTGGTCTTTGCTTGGAGAGACATCACGCAAGTAAGCGTAGCAACGCGCAGCTGATTCGTACTATCGAAACATCGAGTTAATTGCTTCCGATAAGTCGGCGCTGCTTTCCTTGTTGATGCAGCAGGTTTCAACCCAGGCATATTCAAATCCATCTTTACTGGCCACTTTGCAGAACTGTTTAGCTTTTCCATAGCCTTCGGCTTCTCAATTGCGATTGTGTAGTATATCTTGGAATGTAACCTCCGCCTAGCCCCATCTGTGGGAAAGAACCGCGTAACGCGGTATTTCAGTCACAAACTCTTCGAGTTCGAGGCGCTCTGTATGAATAAAACGCATTGTCGGAAATTTTTACTGATGAATGGTGGCTACAGGAAGAGAACTGGAGGGGGTAGCTTACTGAGGATGTCTTGGTGTGCATCTATCTTTCTAAAGCCAGCTCTAGCCCCGATGGGGTATTGGCTCCTGAACCCTGTGTCGTACACCAACTGGTCTATTTCTTAAACACTTACACTTCTTAAAACCCAGGGTGTGAGGTTGACCGATTAGGTTATCAATGATATGCTTCGTGGAGGTTGCTGTCGTTTGCCTACAGTGTAGGGCTGGAAACTTGTAAGACCTAAATCACTTATGGGCCTCGGGTATCAAAGAGGAAACTAGTAGAAGGTACATACAAACACCAAGTAGTGTTCTCTCGAATATACGGATACTCTCTATATTTTCAAGGTTAAGACTGTATTGGAAATCAATTTGAATCTGTACTTGTATTTGTAGGTACTTGGAAATGCGTGAAAAAATTTGTTGAAGGTCATGCAGATATTGTGTCGCGTTGTTTCCGGCCAATTTGCACCTGCTGAGCTTTCGGACTATTTCGCAGGTCTGTACATCCCCAGCATAGAGCATTGACGCTGTACGGGACCTCGTGAGAAGAGAAGTGCTCCGCAGGAAATCTTAGTGTAGAAGTATGTGTCCATGAGTTCAATTTAAAGCTGTGCGAGAACGAAACAGCCTAGTTCTTCTTCATAGTCTTGCCCGATTTATAGTCAAGAAGACCTGTCATGGAGCTCACAGCGTTAACGTTTCTATATGGCTTGCCCTTCATCATTCTGCTATATTTGAGTATTCTACTATATTATCGGCTATTCCTGAGCCCATTGGCAAAATTTCTCGGGCCGCGTCTTGCGGCCGCAACGGGGCTCTATGAGGCCTATTTTCAACTCATAAAGGGTGGCAAGTTCACCTGGGACATAGAGCGCTTGCATAAATGGTATGGCCCAGTTGTCCGCATAAAACCTTTCGAGCTACATTGCAAGGATCCAGTCAAGTATAATACGCTTTATTCGGGACCCACGCGAAGGCGCGACAAAGATAGCTGGTTTTCATATATTGGGTGGCCCAAATCTATATTTTCTATGGACGAAGATAAGCTGCACCAGGAGCGGAGCCGTACATTGGGTCAGATTTTTACAAACGGGCAGTTTTGGACTTGCAACCTGTTATGCGTGCAAATATTCAAGCTCTGTGCAATCACATCTCTGTGGTAGCTGAGCACGATAAGACCTTGGAATTACACGCCTGCTTCTCATGTTTTGCTAGTGATACTCTTTCTCGTTATGCCTTTGGAGAGAAGAACTGCTTTCACTATCTTGGACAGCTGGAGCTGACCGCAGACTGGAAGACGAAAACTAACTTCTGCTTTGCGTTTATAAACGGCGTCAGGCATTTGCCATGGCGGTAGAAGCTGCCACACATGCTACCTTCGCTAGCTGGCTTAGTACTCCCGACATTTCAAGACTTTTACGAAATGGAGGTGGTAAGTGAGGAATTCTCTCATTGCTCTCTGGTGCACCGTTTGAAATAGCGATAACAATACAGGAAGTGAAAAGTATGGTTCGGAAAGCCATTAAACAGCGGGGTATCGAGAAGAGCGACGCGATCTATCCCCCTATCCTGAATAACAAGAAAATACCCGCCAGAGAGAGGCAATTTGGCCATCTAGTGGACGATGCAATTTTTTTGATGGTCGCTGGAACTAATGCCCCTTTGCAAGCGCTCGCTATTACACCGTTTCACATACTAAACAACACCGAGGTGCATCAGAGATCAAGAGATGAGCTTCAACTCTACCTTGCCCGATGCGACAAGCACCCCATGACTAGGCAAACTAGAACAGCTCCCGTACCTGGTAAGATGATCTATGTTGGAGCTATGGGGGGACTAAGAAATGATATAACCCTAGAGCGCAGCCTTGAAAGAAGGACTCCGCATATCTTCGATAGTGACCACGCGGCTCCCGCGGATAGCATCAGAGGAAACTCTTCAGATCCATAATTGGCAGATCCCACCTGCAGTACGTCGCTGACAGAACCTTTCGGGTATAGGACATATGGCTAACATATTCATATCAGACCCCAGTAAGCATGTCAACTTATTCTATTTTACGCGATCCAGACATCTTCCATAAACCTTCGAGATTTCTTCCGAAACGGTGGTTGCTGAGCCCGGACAAGCTTCGCAGGCCTGAAACGTATTCTTGTGCCGTTCTCGAAAGGCTCTCTTGGCTGTCTGGGTCCAGAGTAGGTCTTCCTGCTTACTTCGGATAACAACGGGTACCGAGGAGAAGATCTAGCATGACATGGGCATGGTTGTACCTAGTTCCCAGCACACTTCTGAGAAGGTTCGAACTCAAGCTACACGACACCACGGTGAAGAATGTCGAAATGGCTAGGGGTTGTTTTATTGGCCAAACGGGTCCAGGTTTGAATTTTGTTCAAGTGAAGGTCCTGGACGAATATGACGATTGGATGGTGAGAGCATTGTTCATTGTATCTTTACCAAACCGGTTCTATTTGCGTTCTACTTGATACATATAGTTCTTTGTTAAGATTGTATTGCATTTGCAATTGCTGCCGAGCTCTGTAGGGTCAATTATAGGTAGGCTGAATGAGTCACGACAAAGCGAAAGTCTGCCGGCAAGTACTAAGAATAAAGAAGAATAGAGAGCGGAATCGGCGCCTCGCTCTTCCAAGGACAAAAAGATATACAGAGGCAGAGTAGGTATTGAGAAAGCCATGCCATTAATTGGCTGATTGATTATAGTCCTGCACGGACTCGCAGCCTGTTGACATGAGTCAATATCTAGAAAGCGATATCGGGGATTGACTCACCCGTGGCCCCCAACGAGTATGTACGACTATAATTAGCGATTTCCAGCTGGAATCAAAGCAATGGACAAGAGGGGGAAGAAGAAAACAAGAATAGCAAATTTTCCCATTCGACTGGGGAAGCATTTCTCCCCTTTTATCGTGTTGAAATACCCGATTTCTCCATATTTTTCTTTCCTTGTGCTTTGATACACCTTTCATGCATCAACACCATGTTCCGCATCCGACAGATAAGTAGGGCTGGCAACACCCTTGGCCTTGCTTCGCCTCGTCGACCCATCGTCAAACCTGTGAGCCATACAAATATCCTGAGAGTACAGTGCACTCGAGAAAAAGCCTCTGCTGCTACACAGTCAATGTAACTTTTCACAGTTCTCAACCGCGAATTGAAGGGTTGACTTTGCTAACTTGGACACCATTACAGAACAACGAGTTCATCGACGCATCTCCACGCACCTAATGTCGAATCTCAAGCCCATGCCGTGTTGGCAGCGGCGACAGATAATTCGTACGAGGGATTCTCTGCGCACAGTAACAACCACACGGTCGCTAATTACACATCCAACTGAACAGGTTCAGAGGCATGACGGGAGGCCAGATCTTCCACGAAATGATGCGGAGACACGGCGTTAAACATATCTTCGGATACCCGGGTGGGACCATTCTCCCTGTTTTCGACGCCATCTACAACTCCAAACATTTCGATTTCATCCTTCCCAAGCACGAACAGGGCGCAGGTCATATGGCAGAGGGGTATGCAAGAGCCTCAGGGAAGCCGGGGATCGTTCTTGTTACGTCCGGCCCCGGAGCGACAAATGTGGTCACCCCCATGCAAGATGCTCTCTGCGATGGAACCCCTATGATTGTTTTCTGTGGTCAAGTTGCCACATCCGCTATCGGAAGTGACGCGTTCCAAGAAGCTGACATGCTTGGTATTTCTCGCCCTTGTACAAAATGGAATGTCATGGTCAAGAATGTCTCTGAACTACCCCAGAGAATCAATGACGCGTTCCAAATTGCCACGAGTGGAAGGCCGGGCCCCGTCCTTGTAGATCTCCCCAAAGATGTCACGGCTGGCATCCTCAGGAAGGCGATCCCCACGGCATCGACCGTGCCCTGTCCACCTTTGGTGGAACCGACTCAAGCGGTACCTTCAAGATCTATTGCTCGTGCGGCTGAATTGATCAATATGGCAAGGAGACCTGTCATCTACGCTGGCCACGGAGTCCTGAGCTCCGAGGCTGGACCTCGACTGCTCAAAGAACTTGCTGATAAGGCATCTATCCCGGTCACTACTACCTTGCAAGGGCTCGGTGCTTTTGACGAGCTGGATCAGAAATCGCTTCATATGCTGGGGATGCACGGGTCAGGCTATGCTAATATGTCAATGCAAGAAGCAGACCTTATTCTTGCGCTTGGTGCGCGTTTTGATGACAGAGTGACTTTGAATATCCGGAAGTTCGCGCCGGCCGCGAAACAGGCGGCGGCCGAAGGTCGGGGGGGCATTGTTCACTTTGAAATCCAGCCAAAGAACATAAACAAGGTTGTCCAAGCAACCGAGGCGGTGGTTGGGGATATTTCGGACAGCATTGCCAGACTCTTGCCTCTCGTGAATGAGACTACGATGGCGGATCGGCATGGATGGTTTGAGCAAATCGAGGGATGGAAGGCACGGTGGCCACTCAATCTATACGAACGTTCAGAGGAACGGTCACACTTAATCAAGCCCCAACACTTAATCGAGGAGCTTAGCAACCTGACCGCGGATCGCAAGCACGAGACGGTGATCACGACCGGGGTTGGGCAGCATCAAATGTGGACCGCACAACAGTTCCGGTGGCGGTATCCACGCACTATGATTACTTCGGGGGGATTGGGCACCATGGGCTTTGGGCTGCCCGCTGCAATTGGGGCTAAAGTTGCTCGGCCAGAGGCTTTGGTGATAGATATTGATGGCGACGCCTCTTTCGCAATGACTCTGACTGAGCTGTCTACCGCTGTGCAGTTCAATATTGGCGTGAAGGTTATTGTTTTGAATAATGAGGAACAAGGTATGGTCACACAGTGGCAGAATCTGTTCTATGAGGACCGATATGCGCACACCCATCAGCAGAATCTGGATTTCATGAGGTTTTCCAAAGCAATGCGTGTTCACCATCGCCAGGTTAGCAAGCCCGGAGAGGTGGTGGACTCCCTGAAATGGCTTATAAATACAGATGGCCCTGCTCTGTTGGAGGTTATCACTGACAAGAAGGTCCCCGTGCTCCCAATGGTCCCGGCTGGATCCGGGCTACATGAGTTCATTGCGTGGGATGCAGAAAAGGATAAGCAGAGGAGGGACCTGATGCGGCAGAGAACTGGTGGTCTTCATGGCTAAGTCTTCCACTGAGGATTATACCGATCCTAAAAGCATGAAAAATGATCGTTTTATAACAAAAAGCCTCTTAAGTTATGGCAGCTTGATGGGCGTTTGGTGGGGTTTTAAGGCGTGTTTACAAAGGAACAATCGGGAGATCATGAAGTCTCTACAATTAATCTGTACAATCAATATGATGAATTAGATAAACTATCCTTTAACCTAAAGCCCCTCAATGGCAGCACCCCAAACTAAAATCATCCAAATCTCTCTCAGCAGTTACGCCCCATTCCCCTTCCTGGCACTAATTGTCGCTCCATCCTCCGTAACATCCAAAGAACTACTCACGGTAGCAGTCCACCTACGCACCAAATGCCCCTTCAAGATAATCCCTGCCATAATCAAATCCACAAACACAATCAAAAAGGCCCCAATCCCCCACATCCAACCCACTCCAACAGCAGACTGCCACTGCGTAACAATAAACACAGACATCAGCCCAAACGAAACCCGATACGCGTTCAACGACACCGACGCCTCAACGGGGTTATTCAAAAAGCACTCGATGACATAGTTATAGCAAACGGGGAGCGCAAGCAGGGCCGCGAACCAGATTAGGAATGAACCGAGTGCCAGGACCATGAAGTGGAGGTGGTATTCCAGGCCTGCACCGTAGATGCCTAGTCCGATGGGCAGGATTATGCTGGGCAGGATGGTGTTCGCTAGCCGGTACTCTGTGTGCCAGGTTCCGCCGCGGCGGCGGGCGAGCCAGAGGGGTGTTTTGTCATTGAAGAAGAAGCCGTAGATTTGGGCGCTGATGATTCCTACCCAGGCTGTCATGGTGAAGAAGGCCATTTGGAGGGAGGAGAAGCCGTAGCCGCCCGCTTGGGCGGGGGGCTCGAGGTAGGTTGCTAGGGTTGAGGCTTGCATTATGGGGAGGCCGAGGGCGATGAAGATGTATGTTCCTGTTAGGAGGGTGATGGGGGCGAATGTGATTTGAAGGGGGATGATTGCTCGACGGACCTGGGGGGATTGTTAGCTATGGGCTTCTTGTTGTCTACGAGTAAGTTGATTGTGGGGGCGTATGCTTACCAGCTCTGGTCCTTTGTTCGGTGATTGAGTCTTGGTTCCGGGCAGGAAAGTCGCGATGCGATTTGCGAGCCAGCCCTTGGGAAGGGGAGCGCGCTTTGGTGCTGATGCGTCGCGAGGGAAGGTGGTGTCTTCGACGAAGAAGAACACGGCGAGAATAGCACCGCCCACCGGCCCCAAAGTCCACCAGAAGACATAGTTCCATGGCTTATGCTCTGCAATGAAGCCTCCCAGCGTGCCACCACCGACGACGGCAAAGATGATAAGAACTTCGAAAATCGCAAAAGCCTTGCCACGCTGGTGCAGGAAGAACATGTCCATAATGTAGCCGCTGCCCAGAATTGCAGGGATTCCGCCGAACATGCCGCAGATAAGTCGTGAGATGGTGAAAGAGATGTAGTCGTTTGGACCCGTCATCTCAGCGGCCCAGATCTGACAGGCGAAAATCGCTACCAGGCTCCAGAGTACCACCGCGCTGCGACCGACTACTGCCACGAGAGGAATGATAAAGAACGGGCCTGCGACCCATCCTGCCAGGCCAGCTGCGACTGAGTTTAGAAGATCGGTCTGGGACTTGTGATATGCTGGGACTTGGTAGACGAAGGTAAGCTGATTCGAATTAGGCGACATCTGAGCCGCAAAGCCGGCCAAGCAGATACAGGCAAAAATTAGGATCTTCTTGTGAGTGGGCCAGTTCTATCGACCAGTTAGAGGAATACTTTGCTAGTTATGAAGTGCGAATGTTCATGATCTTTTTCACATACTAATGGGTCTTCCGGGTCGTCGGTCGGTTGAGGGATAAGGACAATGCCATCGTCATCCTTCTTGGAATACTCTGAAGACCCATCGCTTCCGGTTGGAATCCTCACGTCAGACGATGGAAGCTTGCCCTCTGGTTCGATTGCAGACATGGGAAGTGTGTAACCAGTTGCTGGGAGTTTACCGGAGGATGACCGGGGATGAAAAGAAAAGCAAAATGTTTAATCTATCCGCCGAATTTCTTTTTTCGAGCTGCCGAGCATGTGATTTATATTAGGCTGCTAAGCTGCAAGTTTTATTATTTCAATGAATAATAAAATAATCTACAGGGATTATCGCCTACTACGTTAGATTGGCGAGAAGAGACGAAAAGAGCAGACCCCTGCATGCTGCTCGTGTCGATGCAACCTCGGCCATCTTTTCACCGCGGCCGCGGGTCCGTATTCTCAATTCTCATTTATTGCTTGTCTCAGGTAAATATCTCCCAGCGAGAGACTCAAACGGGGTTCCGGACTGATAATAACTATTGAATGCTTATTCCTGGCGGGTTACATTCCGCGCGGCGACGGTCCACGAGTTAGGGTTTGCTGGCTCATGAGATGGCGCCGCTAAGCTATTTAGCAACGCTTATTCCTTACTAAGGAGCGCCACAATTGACGCTAATTGGGTGGGCGGTTATATTGCACCCTACATGCCAAGAACCCATTCAATATGAAGTTTCATTAGCTTACGAAATTGGCCCCGACTCCATTTATGTTCTACCTCTACTAAGTGGAGCGAGTGAGATCGCTCGGCGTTCACGTTGTAGAATCGGTTGGGCAACGTAAAATGACTCTTGTGCCTAGATGTATCGTCGGTCGGCGCTTTCCTCCGATGTTGGCCTCCCGTCCAGCCCGCTATCTAGCGCAGTCCCTAGGGTTGTGACCACCTCTATAGACGTTGTCTTGACAATGCCTCGATCATCTAGGTGCAGCTGAGATTCACTGTCTCCATAGTCTCTCTCCTCTGGTTCATCGCTGGTGTCAAATACAGTACGGCCCCAGTTGATTCGGGAGGTCTGCCCGGTACGGGTGTTCCGCAGCGGCAGAGAGTGGGACTTAGATCGAGAATAGTAGTCGGTGGTCATAGAGTTATGGCCTATTAGCGGTCTGACGGACGGAGCGGCGGCGGCAATGATTCCAAATGTTGCTTCGAGTCTTGTGAGGGAGATACGTCAGCATTGTTTCTTGTTGTTGATGGATTTAGCAGTGACTTACACTGCCCACATGAATAAGTCGACCAGGTCCCCTATAGTAGGAGGTAATCAGTATTTGCTAGGTCACTGTAAACATGGCGAAGAGAGAAAAGGTGAACTCACATGTTGGATCTTCCGTTTTCAGCAAACTAGGAACGAGCGCAGTGCGAGCAATTGCAAAGGCACCGCTTCTGATAAGCCCAGTGCACTATTAGCGCCCTTCCTTATAGGTAGTGTCTCGTCTTACTTACGCGAACCCCAGCGCCATAATTCCACATATTCCCACTTTGACTCTCTTTGGGAGTTTGACATTCCAGAGGAAAACAATCGGCAAGATGGATAAAGCAAAATCTGTTGAAGCAGCGATTGCTACATTGTGCGAGTCAGCTTATATTTAAAATAGGAAGGCCGTGTAACATGTGTACCTCCTTGGGTGATTCCAATTGCATCGATCGCCGTCGCGGACCAACAGTGTCCTTCCACCGATTTATCCCAGTTTAGCTCCACGGGCGTGCATTGAGGGAAGATAACGGCGGCGTCGAGTACGCTGGTAATGGTGTTGAAGGCGATGAAGCACCAGAAAAAGACTTTCCATTTCTTGCTTGTGAGACTAGATCATCAATCGGTTAGCCATGGACGTGGCGATTGCAATACAGGCACTGACAAAAGCCTTTTCAGGAATAGACTAATCGAGATCTTAAGGAAAACCGTCGAGAAGATCAGGAAAAACTCGCTGATCCGCAGAAGTTTCATACTGTACGCCGCATTCTCATGTCCCACGTATTTCACATGTCGTCCGAAGCCATATGATGTTGCTCCAAGGACCAAGCCTAGAACAATCAACTCAGTGAGCTGGATGACTCTGTATTAGCCAAGTATTCGCGTATCTACCACAAATAAATTTGAGGATTCACCATGGCAAAGACATTGAACCAGTCATCCCAAGAGAGCATTCGAATCATGTATCGGCGCACGTACAAGCGCAACAATGTGAAGATTAGGGCTAGGACCGTGGTGACAATTGTTGGTACTGTGACCATGGACGCTCTGGAGACATCGCCATCGGACGAAGCCGGTGACCCCTCCATGAGATGTGACCCGTGGGAACAACCAAAAGGGGATAGTGGAATAGTGATGCTTATGAAGTAAAAGCGGCCATACTTTGGATGCGAAGGCAGGAAAGCAAAAGCTAAACGAAGAAAGAAAGAAAGAAAGAAACATTCAAATGAAAATAAAGCCAACAAGAACGAGAAAAAGTCAAATAGAAGTCTAGATCGGGGGGATCAAGGATTCGTATCAATACAGGGGACCCTTGTATAGAGAAGACTATGCCGAGGCTTCCAATCGTCTTTTGCATGGTAGCATTACTAGTCTTGTAGGCTGACACGTTGGCTTCCAAATTTATGAACACCCCCTCTAAAATTCACTCACTTCGATACCACCCAGTAAATCGAGGAGTGGGTCCTTGGACCCCACACGGCCCGGGACGCCGTCGAACCTTAGACCCCACCCGATCCCTGTCATGGCGCATTGACCGATACGACGTTCTTTTCCACTCCCGCCGACATGCGAATCAATCGGTTTCTTGGAACCCCTCGTGGGGATCTCTTAGCAATCACTTATCCCACGGATCACTCGGAGATCTCCGCTTTTAGGTTCGGTCGGCCGGACTCGGGCGTACTACGTATTTTTGATTACAATTACTAAGGTGAAAGACTGCTTCGTGCGCCTTGATGGACCCCCATCATGCCATCCTTGCTCGTTAATTATTATGGTAATGGTTCTGGCTGACCAGCGCTCCACATAGCCCTCATTATTATCTTCAAAGCCAAACCTGCACGAGCAGCGCTTGGTCTGTGATATCGATGCACATTCCCTGCCCGCGTCACCCCAAACAAACTTTATCGATAATCACTATCACACCTGGTCAGATCTTAATTCTTAGAGAACGATGGGCAGCACACAGCCATCCAAAAACTTCACCGTCACCATTGTCGGCGGCGGGATCGGCGGCCTGGTCCTCGCGGTAGGTCTCCTGCGCCGGAAGGTCCCCGTCCGGATCTACGAAGCTGCCCCCGCCTTCGCAGAGATCGGACTCGGCCTGTCAATTGGCCCTGCCGCCCACCGCGCCATGCCCCTCATTGATCCCCAAATCCGCGAGATCTACGACTCCCTTGTCACGACTCACGCAGATAGTCCTGGCTACGAGGAATTCCGCCAAACGTGGTTTGAAATCGTCTGGGCGAGCGGTGGGCATGAGGGGGAGACGATGATGAATCTGAAGGCGCTTCCGTCGGGGCAGACGACGTTGCGCCGGGCGGATTTTCTCGATGCCCTGGTTGATTTGGTTCCGGAGGAGATTGTGGAATTCGGGAAACGGCTTGAGAGTCTGGAGGAGACGGGGGAGGGGGTGACGCTGCGGTTTGATGATGGGACGGTGGCGGTTGCGGATGTCGTTGTGGGGTGTGATGGGATTAGGTCTAAGGTTAAGGAGTCGATGCTGCCGGAGGAGTCGAGGGAGAAGCAGCCGAGGTATAGCGGGATGTATGGGTATCGGGCTGTGCTGGATATGGAGGAGATGGTGGAGGCGGTGGGCGAACAGCGCGCTAGGGTGTCGACTATGTATATTGGGAAGGGGGCGTACGGAATCTCGTATCCGATTATGCGAGCTAAGAAGGTCAATGTTGGCCTGTACATTTTGAGTGAGACTTGGGATTGCGATACCTGGGTACGACCGGCGAAGAGGGAAGATATGCGACGGGATGCTAGTAATATGGGCCGATATGTGAATGCTCTGATTGAGGTTGGTGGAATATCGTCTTATCAAACTTGGCATGACGCACGCTAACTGGGTTGACCTAGCGCATGCCTGATCCTTCTCAATGGGCCATTTTCGAACACCCGCATATCTCTACGTTCTCCCGGTCTCGCGTTGCCCTTCTTGGAGATGCGGCACATGCCTCCACGCCGCACCAGGGCGCTGGTGCCGGCCAGGCAATCGAGGATGCTCACGTCCTTGCTGAACTGCTGGGGGATTCTCGCGTTGCTCAATGGAAGGACGTCGTAGCTGCCTTCAAGGCTTATAATGAGGTCCGGAAACCTAGAAGCCAGAGGGTTGTTACCAGTAGCAAGGAGAATGCATATCTCCTCTGTCTGTGTTTGGATGGCGTGGGGGATAACGAAGAGAAGCTCAAGGAGACATGGAATCAGCGGCTTCGCTGGCTCTGGGATCTGGATGTCCAAGCGCAGGTGGAGGAAGCAAGGACGAAAATGCTTGGGCACCTGTGTGAATAAACTGTGACAAAATGATTACATCTACACGAGAGAATTATCTAATTCGCATCTACATGAAGTATCTCGAGACAGATGTGTCTGTAGGTTTTCGATGAACATACAGAAAGGAGCCAAGTATTTGGTTAAAGAGCCATGGTAGGCATGTACTAATGTGTGCCGGGATGCATTTAGCCAGAGTTTATATCAGAAAGATAATCAACGCTAATAAAGTTGTAGATATATATACACGAAAGAGAAAATCAAGAATGATGAAAGAAATCCCGAGCAGGGAGAGATCAAAGAGGCGGGAGCCGAAGAAGGAGAAGATGATATAGAAAAGAATGAAAGAAGAGGTAAAAGAAGGTGAAATGAGAGAGAAAGAAAGATAGTAACAATCATCACGATCAATTCATAAGCGATGCCACCACATCAGCTGCGCTTTCAAGACGGTATGGCCAGGGCCCTCCCGGTGCGGGATCGTCGTCATCCCACTGTTACTTCTTTGGCCAGCCGGGGTTGCTGCCACACCAATGATTATATGAATTAACGCACTAGAATAGGTCATTAGTGATTGCTGTTTCACTGTATATACTTGAAATGAGCTTACCATTGCCCAGCCCCAGCTGTCTTCGCAGACATGTCCCACCCCAGTGTGAGAGACATCACAGACAGGTAAGGTCCATCACATCATCTGCCACACGGGGACATCTGCTCCAGACGTCTGGGGAGCCCAGCTGAAATAAGAAGATTCATTAATCTTGGGCATCCATGCGCCTGCTACTTGCTGAACTAGGCACGCTGAACGGGCAACATTATGCTTATTGGTCCTATAGTCCTCTTGTAGCTTGTCTATTCCCTTAGGGAGTGGAATTGCCTGGGTATACTTATCACTTTTAATAACCTAGTGTAGGTGATCAGAGAACCTCATTTCACAATAGATGGTTCGGTGGAGGCAATGGGCACCCACGAAAAGGAAAGCGGATCCATCTGGGTTGCAGTATTTGACTTGGCTCGTATCGATATTTTCTTCAATTTCACTGTTGTCATCACAAGGATGATAATACTTGCCGGACCTGGTGCGAATAGCTTTATTGTCTATCTTCAAGATAAAGGCCTTGTTTTTATATATCTATAGTGTGTTGATCAAAGGGACAGCGACAAATGGTCTCATGGCGCTTGCCTTCGGAACCCAGGGCCCACCATCCTTGACGCTATCCGATGCAGCAAATTGGCCCGTTTGGAACATACGCGGAATGGGGGTGGGCTTCGTCACCCAATTGGGGTCAGCAGGGGGCGGGTCACGAATGGGCTATTGTAGAAAGTACCTAAGCTATCGCCAACAGCGTCCATGATCGGAGTTGCTTTTTCTCCTAGATCGGCGTACGTGGAGAACTCGATTTTGGCCGCATGCGATTGACCCATGGCAGCCACGGCAGCCACGGCAGCTGACCCGATAGTCATGGCACCACTAGCAATGCCCGTCAAGGGTGCTAGCATGAAGGCACTGGCAATGGTGGCCAATCCTCCTCCCAATAGCCAGCCCACTGTCGGCACCAAAAACGTCGTTGCCATCTCCGGCATACGAATACTTGGTGATCAAACTGGCTTGCTTCAAATCCATGCCACTCCAGGCGGCCTTCATTGTATCGTGGATAATGTGAAGATACTGTGCCAGGTTGCGGATGCCATAAAGAGCCTGGGTTCGGTGTACACGACCATCCTTGCACAAGCCTATGTTGTGCAGTCCGGAGACAGCAGAAGTAGACCGGGACTAGAACACCACACAATTAGCTCGTGGATCAGGGATGCCGGTGTTAGATGAGTTACATACTCGTGACAATCCCACTCGTAGACGTCGTCCGATTCGGTTCCAATGAGAGTTGAAATCGCTTGCGCAATTCCGCCAGGCCATTCGAAGTCACTGTTCGGATCAAGGGCAAGCTTCTGGTACCAACCAGCTCTGAGAAAGTCCCATCAGAATTTAACCTTTAACATCAAGTGAGTTTCACTCACGTGGTGGCTAGCCAGTTTCCAATGTCATACTTATACTAACGATCTTGATCCAATGAGCTTAGGTGGTCGCAGATGGCATCGTTGATACCCTTATCGTTAATTGGCCAATGATCACCACATTTTTCCATTAGCGCGTGCGCTCAGGGGAGTGCAAAGCATATGGTCAAACATACTAATAGCTGGCTGGAGCTCCATCGCCAGGAGCACCCGTTAGTGTTGGGCTAGTAGGTGGTGTGCTCATAGGTGTGGGCTGCTCGGGGGAGGCAGCCCTGGACCCTGGGATCTGTCCACATCATCCAGAGCATTGCAGGTGTTATACCATGTATATCCCTAGCTTAGTGAGTATATATCCCTGCCGTTTTGTGCTCGTTTGCAAGAGACTTAATGGTTGGCACGTGGGATGACATTGTGCATGTCAACACGGCCCAGTCCTCCAAGGTTAGGAAAGTACAGGTTGGCTTGGATCATATCAGTCCTTGCTTCTCCTCAATCGATGCCCGTCCAAGTTGCTTACGCCTCGATCAGAGCCTTGATACCGCGGGCCGTCGAGCAATTCCCATTTTCAGTTGGAGCCCGCGGTAGGAATAGGGCCCTTATTTACCCACACCTTAGTATTCCCGTTGAATTTGTCAATCCCATGGAAGTCAGCGCGTCCATCACCTCATAAAAGGTGAGCATTACTGAACTCCTTGAAGGTTTGCTAAAATTCAGGCTGGGAGGGGAAAGGGAGGAAGATATACCATCTACATTTGCCCCACCGATGATTGTAGCGATCATAGCCCTGGGTGCATTTGACATTTCTGGAGACCACTCCTTGGCAGGTCAGATAGCCGCTCTTGATATCTTCGTTCCAGTAGTGGTTGATCCACACTTTGAGTGTGCCATGTTCTGCCAACTGGCAAAACCACGATTAGTCGATATAATGGGATGATGGCTGAATCTTTTGCACAAGGCAGGATAGTTTTCAAGCTGGTTGCGCGGTTATGTATCGTGCCCATCAGTGCCATCGTTCAGCGCAAAGTTCTTGTCCTTTGAGAACCCAAAATGAGCTCCATAATAGAGCAGTAAACCACTATCTGGAGAATTAGTACTGAGTGAAGATTTGTTTCCGGTGATGGCGCATAGTGGCACTCAAGGTTTGAATATCTGTGCCGAAGGACGCTTCTGTAGCACCACAAATCAGTCGTTAGATGAGCTCGTCAGAAGAAACCGTAGATTTAGAGACCTCGTTTCTTACTTCCATATCCCAGTCCAACGCCCACATGAGGCGGGGTAGGTATATTCATTATGTTGTCTCTCCTCTGCTCGTCGTTCTGACAGGTAGCATCCAGAGGAGTATGCCTGAGAGCATGCATAGTAAGGTTCGTAGTTGTGCCATGTATACAAAATATATGGTGTATACAAAGCTACGATCCATAGCTACATTGAGCTAAAATAAACTTGCCCTGTAAAAACCTCTAAGTGTATAATCGTACCTGTAAGCCCATGTTACTCATCCACTTTCTTCATCTGTGCTGAGCCCTGCCACCAGGACAGAGTCAACCAGATCATACTATACTTGGTTCTTGGGGTGCAGATGAAAGCACGTTGTGAAGCGCTTAGCAAACTAGCTGTGGGGTTTGGCGTTTCTTCCCATTCTGCGTTGGTGTACACGCTAGTTGAGTTTCTTTGAAATGCCCTTTTTCTTCTCGGTGTGGGACGGACTGCCAACAAGAAAATTGTTAATGAAAATAAAACAGAATATAGATACCAAAGGTAAATGCTTTCGTCGGTTTGAGGGCGTCGTGTGCATTCAAGGCAGCTGGCTGGATGATCAAATGCTAGAGAGTTGTATATTTGGTTCCTATTTCTCCTTTCGCTGAGAGGGATGGTTATCTCATGAGGATTGTCCTTCTAGATATCAGCCTTTTTGAGATTGTATTCCTGAGGTTGGTTCGAAGGAACAAATTTGGTGATTTGAAAGACACTGCATTCATTGCTAGTCACAGTGATGAATGGTATAAATTCACGCTAAAGCATCTTCCCAACCAAGTATTCATTAACTAAGGCTCTGGAGTCTGTAGTCACTCATACTATGTCTAGCTTATCAATTGGTCCTGTACTGGATTATCATTCTTTCACTTAACAGTAAAAGACTTGGTTTATAAGCATGCTTTCAATGTGATTAAAATTACAGAGCCTTTTGTTGGAAGTGTTGAGTGAGTATGAAAATACGTTTGAAATACTTAAAAACATATTAAGACATCAGTAAGTTAGTATCCGAAACAATGGCATTACAATCAATATCGTCAATCAGTCTATAATGGCGTGGTTAGCCTTAAAAGGCCCAGGGAAGAATTTACTTCGCAACAAGTCCGCAAACAAGCGTTTAAGTTTCACAGCTTGCTAGAGACGAAGTAGGGAATGTTCTTCTGTTCGTAAAGGTCCTTGTGTTGAGACTTGATCATATCGGCACCCTATCACGCGATGGTCGTTAGTTATGTCGAGCTTCCTAGCTTTAAAAAAATTACATGTTCTCACCTTTTCAGCGATCATGTAGACTGAGTTCTGGATACGGCAGTCAGGGATGACAGGCATGACCGAGGCATCGGCAACGCGGAGATTCTTGATGCCATGTACGCGCAACTTGCTGTCAACAGCACCCTGGTGGATACTCTTAGACAAGCGAGCGGTACCGCAAGGGTCTGAAGATAGAGTTAGCTATTGCATATCGGCTTATAGTAGCACAAGTAGGTACTTACGGAATCCAGTCTGGCTGCGCTCCAAGACCGCCTTATTCATGGCCTCGTCCGAATCAAGGGGCATATCCCAAGGATACTCTTTGACAACGAGGTCCTTGAATCCCTGACCATTAAGGAGGACATCGTAAGTCCACCTCACACCCTCGCGCATGGCCAAGACGTCGAGGTCGCTGCCGAAGAAGTTCAAGTTGATGTTGGGCTGCACAAGAGGATCCGCACTATTCAGAGTGACCTCACCACCCTCAGACACTGGACGGAGCAGATCGACAATGACTGTCATGTGGCTTCCCTGTGGTGGTACAGGGTAATGCCATTGGAATGCCGAGCTGAACATTCCAACGAAGTCGAGTTCGAAATGGGGCTGGCCTCCGGGCCCGAAGGGGTCCAGGCCACCGTTGGCAGCCTTTGCTTCGCGGTAGGCGGGGTATTGGTTCAAGCGCTCATCAATACGGGGGAAGCCGACAAGCTCCAGAAGACCGGAGCCCACTGGGCCAGTCTTGTCACGGCGGTAGGCAGCAACAGCAGCCTCATTGGCTGGCCCAGCACGCAGGAGGTGATCGTCCAGACAAACGCCATCCTTGAGGCGCAGTACAAATGGCACAATTGGGTGATCAAGAAGGTTCTTGCCAACATGGGGTGAGTCAACAATTACATCAATTCCATGCTTGCTCAACTCAGCAGCAGGACCAATACCGCTCAGCATCAGGAGCTTGGGGGTTTCGAAGACACCCTGGGAGACAATTACTTCGCGGGCAGCGTAGAGGCTCAGCTCAGCGCCATTCTTGGGGTCGACAACTGTCACACCAGTACATGTTTGCGTCGTTCGGTCGATGATGAGGCGCTTGGAGTGGACCTGGGACAAGACAGTGACATTCGGCTTGTTCTCGAGGTACAGCCAGCTGCCTTGGCGCTGACCCTGGTAGATGGTATCTACACAGTGAGTGAGACCGTGCATCTCACCAGAGTAGATGTCCTCGGTCAGCGGCTCACCCTTGGAGGTCCACGCCGTGGTCAGAGCGTCACGGAATGTCTTGAGCTCAGGGACAAGCTCGGCGTGGGCGATTTGGACAGGTCCACCAGTGCCGATCTTGTTGAGATCGGTGGGGTAGAGCCTCTCGTCATCGTGATAGGTTGCACACTTGCGAAGGTATTCGACACAGTTATCCCAGGTCCAGTCATGGCCACCAAACTCGGCCCAATCATCAAAGGTCGCCTTAGATCCAGGAATCCAGGTGAAGTAATTGGCACACGAGCTACCACCAAGAGCTTTACCACGAGTGTTTGGCTTCTCAATGCGCTCGTAGTCATCGCGCTTGATCATCGTAGTCTTGTAGGCCCAATCATACTGGCTGCCACGGAGACCAAATGCCTTTGAAGGGGTGGTAATGTCTTCAATCTCGCCGGAATTGGCGATACCAGCCTCGACGACGAGAACGCGAACGCTGGGGTTTTCAGAGAGGCGACCAGCAACCGCATTGCCAGCGGTGCCACCTCCGACGATGATGAAGTCGAATTGATTTCCGTTTGTTGGGGCACTCATGGTGATGGATGAAGGAGAAGAAATGATATTGGAGTAGTATGTAGCGAAGAAGATCGGGAGGGAAAGATGACAGTAATGTTAAGGGTGTTCTTGTTGTCGTTGTTGTTCTTGTTCTTGTTGTAATGGTGAGAGAGATGTCTTGAGCTATGGGTCCCATGACTCCTTTATACAGATCTCCTTCACACTCGCATCCATACTCCAGATTTTTGATGACATCGTCTGGTGAGGGGGATGCCGAGGGAGATGCCGAGTTTCCGCGAGATATTTTTTTTTTTTTTTCCCTTGAGTCGAAAGTGTCTCATCCATGGTGACGCAAACGCCGCAAACATGCTTTCAGATTCTCGTATATGAGATAAGGCTGAAGGAAGCAAGCCTTCATAGAAGAAGCGAAGAATTTCTAGTGGTGGAGATGGCTCGGCGATCAATCGGATGGACGCGGGAAGGAAAATACTATTGCCTAAAGAGGAGATGGTATGAGCCCAGAAGCCTAAATGAGCTTAGCAGAATTCTTTTTCTGATATAATTGTGCATATTCTTAGTACAGCTACTTAATCACTCTTGCAGACAGCCACTTGCTTACTCGAGAATTATGCACGGCTCAGCTAATTCTCTATGATTTGTTGCCGTTTAGCCGGGTGCTCGATATAGTACAGGGCACTATGATTTGCAAGCTTAGCACAGGCTGAGAAGAGATTCTCCTGATAGTCCTTAGTAATCCAGGAACTAATCTGTGGCGTTCGGCGGTGAGAGTCACGTGTCACTCAGCTTCCCCTCACGAGGAACGGGATGTGTTACCCCTCATGAGGGGAAACTATCACCAAATCGAAACGTGAAATTTCACTGATCCACAATAGCTTCAAAATTTCTCGTATCCACATATCTCGCTGTACCACTGACGATTCTCGGATTACCTTTCATCATGATAAGGAGCCCGAACTTTCCCAATGAGACGTCAGCACCGGCCCGAGTATCCACCTCCGAGAATAGGCCGGATACCGTATAATGGAGAAAATGGAGGCCAAATGGACTCGATCCACTCTTGGAAGAAAATTTATATATAGGAGGGATGGGCCTAGATCAGTGTGAACCCCAGATCCTCAATTTCTACTCCAGAAATCACAATTAGAACAATTGCATCACACATCATTCCATTCCCCATCAAGTACCAACCACACCAGCACAATGAAGAAGACACCACGCCAGTACACCTTAGCTGAGGGTAAAGATTGATCAATTGAGAAGATATCACTAGTCAACACGGACTGACTGCTGTACGTCTAGGACAACCTCTTCTGGACCCCGCGGTCTCCACGACTCTCCCAACTTCTTATGGTGGTGGCAGCCTGACTACTCTCGGAGACACCCTTCTTCTCGAGACTTTGGCGCATTTCAACCGTGAGCGGATCCCAGAAAGGTAAGATGATGCAATGCGTCACCTAATATCTTCCTACATTCAAACTTATGCCCTCTAGAGTTGTCCATGCCAAAGCTGCCGGTGCCTGGGGAGAATTCGAAGTCACCCATGATATCTCCCATCTTACCTCCGCCAAGTTCCTCAATGGAGTTGGCAAGAAGACACCAGTTCTTACCAGAATCAGCACCACTGGTGGTGAAAAGGGAAGCGCCGATACTGTTCGGGATGTCCGCGGCTTCGCTGTGAAGTTCTTCACTGAGGAGGGCAACCACGACATTGTTGGCAACCATACCGTATGAACAGACATACCGCCATATAAATGTATTTATACTAACCATGACAGCCTGTTTTCTGGATCCGTGACCCTGTCAAGTTCCCAGCAGTGAACCGCTCTCACAAGAAGCACCCCACAACAAACGCACACGATCCCACGATGGTAAGAAAACACCATTTCCTATAGGTTCTCGCCGCTACTCACACCGACACTAGTTCTGGGATTTCCATGTCAACAGCCCTGAGAGTGTCCACAACCTTCTTCACTTGTTCGGATCTCGCGGTCTCCCTTCCTCCGTCCGCCGCATCACTGGCTTCGGTGTTCACACTTTCAAGCTTGTCGCTCCTGACGGATCATTCAACTACTGCAAGTTCCACCTCCGCCCCATGGAGGGCATCGACAACTTTACTGGCGATCAAGCCACTCGCCTTGCTGGTGCCAATGCAGACTACCATACCACGGAATTGTTCGACTCAATCGCCCGCGGAAACTACCCAGTTTGGGGTCTCTACATCCAGGTCATGAAGCCTGAAGAGGCCGAGAAGAGCGGACTGATGACCTTTGATATCACCAAGGTCTGGCCACACAAGGAATTCCCTCTCATTCCCGTTGGCAAGATGACCTTGAACAAGAACGTAAGAGCACCCAGATCCATATCCTCCGGTTGCATATCATACTAAACCAAATTTTAGCCTACCAACTACTTCGCCGAGATCGAGCAGGCAGCCTTCTCCCCTTCCAACATGGTCCCTGGTATTACCTACACGCCCGATCCCAGTATGTGAATCCCAAAATTTTCATGCTCTATGCACAGTTTGGATCTGATAGTTCTAACTTCTTCAACAGTGCTCCAAGCCCGCATGTTCGCCTACCCAGATGCTCAACGCTACCGTCTCGGAGCAAACTACACACATCTGCCCTCGAACAGACCCCTGGCACCTGTATATGCGCCCTTTGAGCGTGACGGTGTGACCACAACAAGCAACTATGGCGGCGACCCGAACTATGTTCACAGCATGTTCACACCCGCAATTAAGAGTCAACAAACCACCCAGGATGTGCGACACGAGGAGTTCCTGAGGGGAGGTACTGCACTGGGATTGAATTCCATCCCTGTGACCGAAGAAGATTTCGTGCAGCCAAGGGCTTTGTGGCGGAAAGTCTTTGATGAGGCTGAACGGAGAAAGTGCGCTGCAAACATCTCGGAGACTCTGGTGTCACTGCCAGCCGAGTTGAAGGCAGCAGTCATCGACATGTTTAACAAGGTGGATCCGGAGATCGGCAGGCTGATCAACGCGAAACTGAATGAGTCGGCCAGATTGTAAGCGGGATTAAAGTCCCCCCCCCCTAGTCGAGGTCCAGGAAACAGCATGCATGAGGATGATACCCAATTACTGGACTATCCTACCGTGCCTTTTTCTCTTTAATGATTGAGACTTCCTTTGTTGCTTCGATTGTATGTATACCGGTTGGGTTATTAGATTTTTACATAGATTGGATTCTCTGTTAATGAATAGACATGTATCGTGCAATACTTTCATGTATTTTCAGACTATATTCTAGCGACTTGATTTACTACAAATTATTTAGTGTGGCTACGCTGAGCAATTACCCGAACCTCTAATGTTACCTTATTTTGACCGAAGGAGCACTGCTAGATAGATGCGTATGGCCCCCTCATCTCGAAAGAAAACTTACCATTAATTCCCTCTCTAGTATCTACCCCCTCATGTAGAGTTGATGGACAAGTCCCTAAGCTGGTGGTCTGTGTATCTTTAGATCTACGGAGTACGAGCACAGATTGACTATCAATGCGGTGGATATACGGAGTAGATAGGGAAAGGGAAAAAATCGCCTAATCGGGCCGTACAAAGTTGAATTAGACACGCTGTGTGAATAACACACGTTGCCCAACTAGCTGCCTATTATCGGAGAATCTGATTATTTTACCTATTCGTGAGGTTCCCACGTCATTTGCACCACCCATTGAGATTGTCCAGGCGCTTCTACGGGCTAGTAGTTATATGCAAACGTTTAGTGTGGAAGGTAATTGTACCTTGGGTAGTTAGCTACCTTCTATCGTAGTACCATACTTGTATAATCCAACTTTATTGCCTGCAACCATGGTTCAATAGCACCAAAAATCATTTTATCATGACTTACTATTGACTTAGGCCTGTTGATCCTAGTGATTCTACCATACTAGAGCTTCCCCAATGACTTCATCTTACTAAGACTATATGATTGACTCTACTATCCGGCTATACTAGACCTGTATAGGCAATTCTTTCAATTGGGCTATCGGACTGAAGCTATACCATTATTCCTGTTGATTGTACTATACTAAAGCTATATGGTCGGCTCTGCAGCCATATGGCTGATCCTACCGATCATACTATCTAAAGCCATATAGTTGATTGTTTTACTAACTCTAATATAGTAGGGCTAGTCGACCAGGTCTGCCTTTTTTTTATTTTTTTTATTCTACTAAGTCCACCAATTCCTCTATACTACAGTAAATCCTAGTTTTACTATACCCTACAGCAGTACTTTAAAGCACATTGGTAGATTTACGTAGTAGAATGTGGTTTTTGGTATGTGGAACTGAGTATATTAGATTGACTAATAGCACTGCAACCGCCAAGATGATTTGGTGCAGAAACTCAGTGTCAGTCCACAATTTTCTCATTAAGATACAGTAAGGTCGATCATATAGTAAGGGTAGTCAGAACATTTGAAAGGGGGCTTTAGTCGCTGGAAAATAATCCTATACATAAGAAAAGAAGATACGCATAAAATTATCCAAGATCAATCGACTCGTTTGCAGAAACCAGGAGTTCAAGATTCCAAGTTAATCCCATTCAAGACCAAACAACTAGTCTTGTATTAATCGTCGTCTGGATAAGTGGGACATGATTTGGTGCGGGTGCAAGATCTTAACGGTCTCATAATGGACGTGGAGTTGTCAATGAGATCGCTGATGGACACTGCTTGGTCGGCGTTATCCTGCCGAATATCTTCTTGCCCGGATCCGTCGTCGACCATGTCCTCTTTCTCGAGGTTGTTCTTCTCAAGGTCGTCTTCCTTAGAGTCACTTTTCTCGGTAGTGGGCTCATCCCTCTGAATAGAACAGGGATGGCTCTGGTCGTCATTGACAGACGTATTTGATAGGGGAGAGGACGGGCGGTCTGCATGGGTCTGGTCATTCTCATATACATAATAAACCATTCCAGTCTTAGGAGCAGGTGTGCCATGCTGGACAGGTGAATTCCGAGGCGCGGGAAAACAGACTGTGTTCTTTTTGGCAACCGCTGGATCTATATAACACGTTAGCACCTTGAGATATCCATCAGTGAGCTAAGCTATGAAGTACATACTACCACCAGATGCTCTTTCAGCACGCACTACCCTGCGGTTGATCTCGCACTTCCCGTTTACTGTTCTGATTGCATCATCTGCGTGGGCAACGTACTATACATTGTTAGGACCAATCTTGCATACGTTGACAAAGAGGAAAAAGAAAATATGGTACTTGACTCACTTTGTATTGGACAAAGGCGGCTGGCATCTTTGTTCCATCATGCTTAATATTCTCTCTAATCTGAATGTAACATATCCCGAATTTATCGAATAGGTAGTGTAATATCTGCAAGAGCTCGTTGGCTGGGATATTGTTTGGGAGACTATAAGACGAGTTAGTATATCATGTTGGCGTTGAAATACAAGCGTAGCACTTACTTTCCAACGAAAAGACGACATTGGACACCATGCTGGTGCTGGGCATCGTCAAAGGAGTCGTCCCCGTCAATCACAGGAGATGTTGTACGATGCCTCTGAGACCGAGCCATAGAATCCATCTCAGAAGCCATCGTAGGGACCATCATAGGACTATTCAGATGAGCATACATAGGAGTGTGCATACCACCAGGTGTAGGAGCATGTCTGGAAGCCATCATAGATCCAGGCGTGGGAAAAGGCATAGGAGCGATCATAAGCCCAGGGGAAGGACCAGACATGGGAGCATTCAAAGGAGTACCCATAGAAGACATCCTAGGAGCTTTCAAAGAAGTAGGCATGCGGGACATCATGGGGGCGGGCATGGAGGTGGACATAGTGAGATTAAAGTGATGATTTGTATGCAGCCGTATAAAGTGTATACTGAGCTAGTACACAGAACACGTATATAGTATACGGTTCAGTAGATAAGAGTGTGTATAAAAAGGATGTAATGTTTTGAGCAGTGAGAAATGTGATGATCGATAGTAGAAAGTAGATATGTGATGGAACGAGCGTGTTGAAAGGAAGAAGAGAAATGCTAGGAGGAAACGAGAAGAGCTTCTGTAGTAAATGGGCACATTATATCAGAGTTGTCTAATTCAGACCAAATACCTCGCACGCAATGATTAAAGCTCGGTACTAGTTTTTACACCCCAGACATGAACTTACGACAGTGCCCAGACAGAAAGATGGGAAAAGGCAATAAATGGGAGCAATGAAGAAAAACTACGTCAACTCGTTCCATGGATACGTTTGAAAGAGCATGGTAGCCGTGCGCAGTTTACTTACCAAAGAGCTGAATCTCTAAAAGTATGACGAGATGCTGAAGTACTTCTATGCAACTCTCCAACACTACAAAAACTCCCCAGAAATGGTCACACGCATCTAGCAATCCTCTGGCCGGTAAAGGGAGATAAGTCCAGCTTTTGATATACATTTTTAAGGCCGTAGCTAAAGCGCTGGAGAGTGTTCTTAACTATGCAGCTCAACAATTCAATCCATCCTGTTTGGACAGTCACCGCGGCTTCTATACTGACACTAATGGCTTAGGGTTTTTTTTTTTTTTTTTTTTTTTTTCTCTTCTTTTTACGTGAACTATATACGCCATCCCGCGTCAACTGGTAATTTAATTTACCACGGTTGACTGCATTCTTTCAGTTCTCTCGACGAAGTTAGAATTTTCTACTACTGCTTTAGGCTGTTCCTCAGGCGCAGCAGCACTTCGATTCCATGAGTACGAAAAGATTCATGAAATTAATGAGTCAAGCCAAGAGGCAAATAGAAGGACCTGCTCAGTTAGCGGAATATAGCGTCAGCGGAAGGTTTTGGTCCTACGGATACTTAATTCCCGGTGCATAGGCTTTGAGTCTCATTAACGTTATTCGCAATGATCGTCAGTTACACTGCCACAAAAATGGCATTTAAATTGAAAAGAAGCTTTTCAAGACGGCACAAATATCTTAAATATTTGCAGGCGTACTATACAGTAAAGATGAGCCCCTTGTTAGTGACGCTGTCTCCATGTAGTCTTTTGATCGTAGACTTAGGGCTGAGTTTCCCAATTCGGATGTGAGCGCTGATCCTGGCTTGGCGTTCATTATACAGAATCCTGAGGCTTCAGTCTGCTGTACAGCCCGTACTGTACTCTAGACATCTGGTTTTATGATATAAGTGTGCAGGATTATCTGTTGATAGATATGTGGCTTTTGTATCCACTTTGCATGTTTATCTCTATAGTATGTAGTCGGTATAGAGTAGCGATAGAGTTGTTTCCACCACAAGACTCCGTGGTACATGACTAGTATGTACATCCACATGACCTCAGCCTACCTTTTGAACTATACACATACCAACAAACAATGTACATCGACCTATAAGTCCACTCACATTCTGTATATCCGCAGGGGCAGGTATAGAATGGAATACTGCAGTCTGCAGTCCACATGCGCCCTGTGGAGACGCAAGGCGGTGAGCAGTTTTTTATCAATCAGTTCTTGTGCGACGTCATGTAAACCACCCCGAGTTCCGAGAATCTATCCTTTATCATCAACAGCCACCATCACCCCCGCCTCCGTTCACTTCAATCATCTTACCAATTGCACCATGTTCCCCACCGCAAGGTGTCTAGCCGCCAAACCGGCCGGATTCCTCAAGCGCAGCGCAGACGAGTTCACTCGTCTGTCAAAAATAGGTATGCCAGACGATCGGCTTCCCGAGTAACCAGCTCCTCCCAAATAAACTAATACCCTTACTTCAACGACAGCCTGGAATTCCGAAGCCTTACACACACCAACCAAGCCTTACGTCCTCCTCGACTTCGAAGATGATTCTACCGTCGCAGGGTGCAAGACGATGGCCGACCGCGCCGTAGGAGGCTTCAGCACTGCCAGTCTAGACTATATCCCTGCCGACCCAGCGACCAAATCTCCCGCGCATGCCCGATTCCACGGGAGTATCTCGACGAAATTGCCCAACAACTGGCGGGTCGAACGCACCGGTACGCACCACCTTACCCCCTACACCCAGCCCTGTACTAGGGGTTAACAAACAGAACAGGATACGCCGCCTTCCGAAACAAAGACAGAGGCCTCTGGCTCTTCGGCCGCCTCTACTGGGACGTCGACCCATACTCGTACCTCGCCCTGCGCGTCAAATCCGACGGTCGCCGCTACACCGTCAACCTCCAGACGGACTCCATCGTCGAGACGGATATCCACCAGCACCGACTTTATACACGCCACCACCGCGTGAGGGAGGCCCAGTCGGAGGATTACCTCTCGTCGTCTCGTGCGGCAGCTGAGGATCCCGAGCTGGCGGAGACGCTTTATCCCGGTGGTGCTGTCCCAGCTTCGCTTTCGGATGTACCGCCTGAGGAGACGATTATGTCGACGGAGAGTAGTGTGACGACGTCCGGGTCAACTGGGTGGGAGACGATTCTGTTGCCGTTTAATTCGTTTGTGCGGACGAACCATGGGCTGGTGGTTGAGCCCCAGACATCGATTATTCGGCAAAGGGTGAAGAGTATTGGGATTGGGCTTACGGATCGGGTGGAGGGGCCGTTTGATCTGCGGGTGCAGAAGATCTGGGCGACGAATGGGATGAGTGAGGGGGAAATTGAGGAGGAGAGACGGATTTGTGGTGCGGATGCGTTGCCGGTCGATGAGGGGGTGAGGACGGGTTGGCGAGAGGAGGGTTCTCAGCATGAGAGTCAGAAGGGGGAGGCGTCGAAGGCGAAGAAGGGGTTGAAAGCTTTGCGTGATGAGTGGGATCAATGATTGCGATACCAATTCCAATAACATGTTATAATGTATAGTAATTTTTCTATATTCAGGTCTCTATACCATTTTTCCTTTTTGGATCGTTGACAGATCGTCGTGGAAATTTTACAGACATCTTACAATTGGAGGTTATATATGCTTCATGCATTCATCCTGACCCACCACCTCACCAGGCTTGAGAAACCTAATTATCACCAGTGAGCTTCTCCCACGCTTCGCGGTACTTAGCACTAGTCTTCTGGGCGATCTCCTCAGTCATGCGCACACCGAGCTTTCCCTTCAGACCCTCGCTCGTCAACCAGTCGCGCAGGAACTGCTTGTCGAAGCTCTGCTGTCCGCGGCCAATCTCATAGGAGGCCTTGTCCCAGAACCGGGACGAGTCGGGCGTGAGGACCTCGTCAGCGAGCACGACCTCGTTGGTCTCGGGGTCTAGACCGAACTCGAATTTAGTATCGGCGATGATCACGCCGCGAGAAAGGGCGTATTCATGGGCAGCTTTATAGAGCTGCACTGAGAGGGAGGCGATGGTCGAGGCGTAGGGCTCGCCGACAATAGCGGCCGCTGGAATACATACCATGGTTAGCAACAAATCCGTCCCCGCGGACACGGAGCTCCGAAATCGGACCCCGAAAAGAAGATATAGATATAAACATACCCTGATCCGGATGAATGTTCTCATCATGCTCGCCCTGTTCGGCCTTGGTGCTAGGGGTATAGATCGGACCATCGGGGAATGCCTCGCTCTCCTTCAGGCCCTCGGCAACCTTGATGCCGTGCACGGTGCCGGATTTCTTGTACTCGTTCCAAGCGGAACCGGTGATGTAGCCGCGAACGATAGCCTCAATGGGGAGGATCTTGAGCTTGCGCACTTGCATGCTCCTGTTCTGGAGGACGGGACGCAGCGACTCGGGGATCTGGGGCGGGAGGTCGAGGGTGAGGAAATGGGTGCGGAGGGTCGGGATGGCGTCGGAGAGGACCTTGAACCAGTGTTTTGTACACAGAGTCAGGAGGACGCCCTTGTCAGGGATTCCCTATACATTGACATGTTAGTGGGAATCAGGAGGAATAGTCAGGGGGGAGGGTGTGAGGGCCGGAGAGCAGTACATTCTCCATGATCACATCGTAGGCGGAGATGCGGTCCGTTGCAATGAAGAGGAGAGTCTTCTCGTCTACGTCGTACAGGTCGCGGACCTTGCCTCGAGCAATGAGGGGAAGGGCGCCCTGAAGATCGGTAGTTGTGAAGGCTTCGGCCATGGTGGAATGCGTTGAATGAATTGGAGGAATGAAGAAAAGGACTTGAAGGTCAGTGTCGAGTCATAGAAATTTGGGGACGATAATCGATAAGCGGGTCACTTTTTCTACGGCGGGGTTGGTCGTTGCCTGAGGCAGTCAACCCCGCCAGTTTGTTGCGGGCGATACATCGAAGCCCCACCAATAATAGCATCCCTGAGCTGCTTTTGAGGAATTTTTTGGTTTATGAATTGTGGGATTGCCATTATTATAAGCACCATAGCCTTGACTTAGAGTCATATTCTATGTTTCTCGAGCATATGGGCTGGCCACAATGCAGCTTAGTTGACTACCCGCCAGCAGTATAGGAGATGCTACTATACAAATAAGGCCTGGCGAGCCTGAATGTATTCTTGTCTTTCCCGGGCCCACTCAGGTTTCAGGATAGACAAAGGAGACGGTTGCTCTGCATCGGGAAGGAGGACGTCAGGGTCAATTGTGCGGATCTTGGTACCGCGAGGCAGGCTCAATACATCCTTGGCATATGGGCCTGCTTCGATTTGCTCTATGATCGCCAAACCTTCGGGTCCGACTGTATTCTTCAGGAGCTCCCAAAATTCACGGTCTGATAGACTCCATAGCACCTCTTCCTTCACTATTCCCTGTTGCACTAAATCTCCTATCAAGTAGCCAATTTTCTTGGACATCATGGCGTGGGCCGGATTGCACCACACGTCCTTGTCACATTCCATGTAGGCCCTAGCATGGGCTAAAGCCAGGTCAATGTCCTGAAGAACCAACAAGCGATTCGAGGAAGACGGGTCCGGGAATGCCGTCAAAGAATCATACACGCGTCGCGCATCCTCGATCGCAAGCTTACCGAATGCGACTGCATCTCGCAGAGAGTAATCGAGGCGGTCGGCACAGAGATGAGGAGCAGGCATCTCGACGAGAGGATAAAGTACTTCATCAAGCGGCTTCAGATCACCGAATCCATGGTCAGCGAGTATCCGCGGCAACTCAGTGGTCATGATATATCGCATTTTCTGAACCTCGTGAAAGCTTTCTCCTGGTTTTGACAACACCCAGTCAACATCATGGCTGAGGACCGTGTGACTGATGTCGTGGAGGAGACCCGCAATTTGCTCTGCGACGCTCGAGCCAACTTTGCGCACTAACAAAAACGCGCCTATCGAATGCTCGAGTCGCGTCACGGTGCGCGTTATCCCGAGAAGATCGGTTTGGCCGTGGAGGCCAATACCTGCGAGTCGGAGAACAGCCTTGGATTGGAGGAGGTCGATTAGGACAGGCTCGGAAATTGGGTGCTTGCCATAGATTGTATCCTGGATGAGGACCGTATTGTCGGGGAGGAAATTGAGGGTCTGAAAGGAACCCGCGGTGAGTGAGGACGGCATTATGCGGCCTTAATAGATCAGTTGACCCGTTGTTGTTTTGGGGATGACACGGTCCTC
The DNA here is from genome assembly GCA_001696595.2 of Aspergillus hancockii. Taxonomy (NCBI): domain Eukaryota; kingdom Fungi; phylum Ascomycota; class Eurotiomycetes; order Eurotiales; family Aspergillaceae; genus Aspergillus; species Aspergillus hancockii. Next base: position 17,489 of record MBFL02000120.1, on the reverse strand, counting down.
CGATTCCTTGTAGTCGGTTTAGTGCTTTTGGAAGCTTGTCTATTAGCGCCTTCCTGTGCTTGGCTCTTAACCAATGTACTACACCCCGCATTCCACACTCCAAATAATAAATCTTAGACGAGTTCCACGTGTGGCATGAAATTATCCTGGTACATACATACCTGCGGTATCTCGGAGGGAAACACGAAACAGGATCGCGATGCGCCGTTCTTGACGTGCGTCTGCGAACATGGAGGTTTTTAGATGAGTATCTGGACCAGAGAGGGCCACAGCTATCGGACGACACTCGCACCAGTGTATTGAACCTTCGGCACGAGTGACAGCGCGGTTGTTGTCAGGAATATGTAAGAATCGAGAACAAAAAGAAATCGCCGCAGATGCGGCGTAGGCATCATTTAGATCGCTGCTCCCTATGATTACAGAGCGTGTCTGGGGCTGTGAGAGCTTGTGTTGCATGCGTGGCAATAGGCAGTAAGTTATCAGGCAGGCCAAGAAACGAAAAGAGACGCTTCAATACGGAAAACAGTCTGTATCGTCACAATATTACACTGTCTGCCTGGTACTCGGGCCCTCAGGGACCCTGGGACCACCTAACGAAGGTAATTGAGTGCAGTTTGATGACCACGTCTTTCTCTCGTATGGTGACGTCCTCAAGGTTGACGCAAGAGGATTATCATGCGAATCGTACATAATCGACGGCTTTCATTCTTTCATCGTTCATACCCGCTGACTGATATTCTTCTCTACACAGGTCTTACTTCACATCCACGACAGGTCCATCATACTCATACCGACCCTTCACAAAATACATCACCAAGCCGAGAATGAAAACCGCCCCAAAGATTACAACACTCCAGTTGAAGGCTTCCGCCGTAGTTGGTGTCGTCTGAGGCCAGAAGGACCAAAACAACGCGAAAAGCACATAAAACCAGCCGATGATATTGATGACGATGCCGTATCTTCCCAGACTCCATCGGGCCACGGGGAGGGTCTCCGGATGGAAGGTCTTGCGCCAGATGAGGCAGCTCATGGAGAGAGAGTAGGAAAACATCAGCGCGGCGACGTTCAGTGAAACGATTGCATCAAACGCGGTCTCGGAGCCGATGTTGATCAGAGCAAGAAGAGCACTGATGACACAGGTGACGATGACGGAGTTGACAGGGAGTTTGCGCTTTTCGTCGACTTTGGCCATCCACTTGGAGAAGGGAAGACCTTCGTCACGGGCAAATGAGAATGTCTGGCGGGCGGTGGAAGCGTTGAAAAGGATGTTGCTGAGAATGACAGGGATCAGAATAATGGCCATGAGACCATTGACCCCATTGACATTCGTGGCTTGCTTGAAAACATAAATCAAGGGAAAGCCGCTGCTATCGTCCAAAGAATCTTGTACAGACGGGGTCGCAAAGAGCATGGTAATCAGAGCCACTAATGCAAGAATAGCATTTCCGAAAAACGACCAGGTAATGGCAATCGGAACGTAGCGACCAGCATCCTTGATCTCTTCCGACATGTGGGCAGTGGCATCGGAACCTGGAAGAATGTCAGTGGTCATGTTCCAAAGGAATCGATGGAAAGCACATACTAAGACACCCATAGATGGCTGAAATTTGACCGACCATCAAACTTAGGCCCATCGAAGACCATCCTCCGCCATTCTCTAACTTAGTAAACACGGCCTCCGCAGACTGTCGTGGAGCCAAGACCCAGAGCACAACTACGACTACCACCCAGCAGAAGATGTGCGTCGCGAGAAGGAGATTCTGCATACGAGCCATGAGATCTGACCCATAGACGTTAAACCCATATGCGAGCAGAATCATCGCAAAAACAAACAGGGTCCCCTGCCATCCTTGAGCATCATAGTTTGGGTTGCGCACGCTGATAAGGCCCTGAATGATCGTGCCCGTTAAGAAGGATCCGGAAGCAGTTCCTGCCTGCCAGGCAAGGACGGACATCCATCCGGTGATATAGCTCAACGATTTCTGGTAACGAGGGGACGCGAATTCCGAAACCCAGTGATATTGTCCGCCAGAGGTAGGTGCCCTTTCCCGAGAGTTGATTAGAACGTAATCAGACAATCGAAACAAAAGGGTAAGGAACTTCAATGCTTACATGGAGGCCATTTCCGCCAAAGAGACGATAATGAACCCGAAACCAACTGTGCTCCATACATAAGACCATAGTAACCCTGCCAGCCCACCGTTTTGCAATCCCTCATAGTCCGAGCTGGTGAACCGGTCAATATACGCATACCAATGGATTGTTAAGCCTGATTGCTTACAGCATGATGTATTCCCAGGTTGCCTGCAACACCGCGGAGAAGCTGAGCGCCGCCAGAGGCCGGATATTTCTCTGCGAAGTGTTAACATGCCAAATGCTACGTATTTACATGTAAATTACTTTAAATTGCTGGGCCTTTCCCATTCGACTCATATCCCCCTTATCATACCTAGTTCCATCTGGATCGTCCGGTGCTGTATCATCGGATCCAAGCTCCATCTGCTGAAAGCCAGTCACGGTTGGCTCTTTCGGTAAGTCGTGTTGCTGATAATGCTCATTGGCCATGGTGTCCGGGCGCTGTTTGAGTGGTGAAGATGTCCGCACAGACAGGGTAGGGGGGAAAAAAGAAAGGGACAAAGTGGAATTATGCGCCCGTGGAGAGGAAGAGGGGGAACAAGGGTGGGAAGAAAAAGAACGAAGAAAGCAAGGGAGGTCGATCTCGGACGATAGTTATCGAGAATGCAAATAAGTGTGCTAAGGCTAAGCATCTTCTTAGATCAACCGCAGTTATGTTTCGTTTAGCTGTTTCGCCGTGCGCCGGCGATGGGAATGAATTGCGCAATCGTTTCTCCTCTTTTCCTTCAAATATATATTTATATATAGGGGGAAAAAAAGGTATAATGTCTTCGTGGGCAGCATTAGTATTCTTTCTAATCAAGCACATAATTGATTGGCGGAGTCTTGTTTCGTATCTCTCTAAGTTAGATCTAACAAGGATTGATAGAGAGTAGCCCTAACTCTTTCAGTGCAGCCTACCGGGACTCCACTGCTCTAATTAGCCCAGAATCAAGGACCAATAGTGATCGATGGGGACTGAAAACAAGGGGACTAGGCATCTAGCCCTCTAAGTCTTGTTATTCTTGACTCTCTCTTGGCCTCGAAGCTCCCTTGGACCCCGACGCTAGCAGGGTATACAAAGAATCGATTTCGTGTCTTCTACGAACGTCCACTACCACTATCAGAGCATAAGCCGAGGTAGATACACCGGCAGAAAAATTTTCCCCAATAACCAGGGTTTAGTACAATTCCCAACAACCTGGAACCCTTGGCATTCCATCACGGATAGCACCACCACTGTGTATTATCCCCCCTGGGAAAGGATGACGCAGGGATTATGAGGGAGTCAGGGCCAGTACAGCTATTGTTTCGTCTTGTGTCGGCTCTTAAATCTAACCCTTGACCCCACTGTGATCTGAACCCTCGATGAGTGCGCAGGCATGACTTACACGAAACTCCTGCCTTCGGGGGTATCCTGGCCCCTGGCAGAAGATAATGAACACAATCACGGGGGGCGGGCCATCATTGTCGCCAGCGTTTGCCTATTTCTAGTTCTCGTATCTCTGGGGATGCGACTCTATGCTGCTAGCACACGAAAATCGATTCTTCGCGATGATTGTCTTTTTGCTCTGACCGTGGTATGGCACCCTCAATGAGGGCAAGTTCCACAAGTCCAAGCTCTAACCTTAACCTAGATGGCTGCGGTCGCTCAAATATCAACGGTGCTGTCGCAAGCCCATTTCGGCTGGGGTAAAAGCTCCGAGCTGCTCGATTTTAACGATCCCAGCTCAATGAAGAAGGTTACTTTTCCCTGTTTCTTTCTATCTCCGTATCCGTGATAATGTATTCTTTCTAACAGGCCCCTCCGGTGCGGTGTACAGAATGCATATGGATCAGATCTTCTCTACGTGGTTGTCCTGGGGTTGTCCAAAGGCTGTACAGTCCTTCTCTATCGGCATTTCTCGTCGCGAGTCTTTCACTGGATGACAAGTGGGATGCTCAGCGCAACTATTATATGGACACTAGTTGCGTTGCTTCTGCTGGCAATTCGCTGTAGCCATAGCCCGTGGGAAGACATCGAGTATTAATGTGGAGGCTTGGTAAGAGGGCTTTTGCACCGATCTCCGGCGGGCTATTACTGACTGCTCTCAGCTTCTTCGCTGGGTGATCATAACTGCTCTTGATGTTGTTGTGGAGGTCGCTATTCTACTGTACCCAGTGAAGTTGACCTGGCATCTGCAACTCCACCGTGGGAAAAAGATCATTGTGCTTGCACTTCTGGGTTGCAGGGTAGTGTAAGTCGCCTTATTTTGTCTTTTGAATATTTTCTAGTGGGACGGCCCTAATACTGTACTATGATATTGAAATGAAAAGACTTGTTCCTCTCTCCGCCGTCCACCTGCATTACGTTCGGCGGCAGATCGAATCCTCCAATCCTACTTTATTCGGCGCATACGCAACCGTAGCTGAAGAGCTCCATCTTGCACTTAGCGTACTCCTGTTGACAGTTCACTCGATGAAACTATTCCTCGCTACATACGAATACGGCGGTGAGGTCTCTTATACAAGTGATAGCCCTCAGAGTCAAAGCCGAATGCGGTCGAAACCTAGAAGAGGTTTCGTTCCTCGACTGCCGTATCCAACAGCCAGTATGACCATATGGATGAGTCTGTTCTGCAAGATTCGGGGATTAAGATCATGCGGAGTGTACAGCTTTCTGTTACGCATGAAAAGATTGAATTACAGGATCATATATCAAGCACGAAGACGACATCTCTCTAGGATCAAGGGACTTTTGTGTATATAATTAATAGCCATATATGTCCATGCATCTTTTCAAGTTAGAATAAATCCTGCTCTACATGAACACAGGTTATGGCCTATCACATAGACACACGAATGGGAAGAACGAATTAAGATTAGATCATAGCTTTTCGTAGTCAAAACACACTCGATATGCCCTTCATAAACGCATTAATCATCACTACGATCAACAGTGGTCAGTAGCCTTGCACCACCCAACACATATAGCCACGATAATGGCGATAATGAGGACTAATGCACCGTCAGCTGAACCTATTCAGGCAAAGTCCCATAAGGGGGATAGATGACTTACCGCAGGCCAACAGAACATACCACTTATACTTCCTCGCATTCCGAGCGCTTACAATAGCAGTGTTCAGCTTCTCATTCGCCTTCTCGTAATTCATCGCCGTGTCGTCAGCATTAGCCTCAATTTTCTCAGCGACCCGCTCCTGCACCTGAACTAGCTGGGCAACTTCCTCAGAAAGCTGGCTAAGAGCAATCAAATCCTGCTCGATCTTGCGAATGGCAGCTGATCTCTCTAACACAGCAGCCTGGGCATCTTTCGCCTGTCGAGATCGAGCCCCTTGGACCTAGAACTAGTCAGCTTCAATACTCTTCACAACCTTGTTCCCCGAGTATAGGGAAACGGCAAAGTAGAAAAGTACCTGGAAAACAACCTGTCGCCCCACAAGGACCTCCTGCACTCCCTCCTCCACCTCCTCAGCCGTAGCATCCGGATTCGCAATCTCATACCGCCGCCACACTTGGTCCCGAAGTGATCGCTCGAACTCCCTCTGGGACTTGTAATATTCCTGAATTGCCTGCTGCACTTGGTTCTTCGCCGCATCGATCTGCGCCAGCACGCGGGGATCGCTGGGATCGGCGAGGTGTTTCAGGTCATCTACAAGGTTGCGGATGTGATGTAAGGTTTCGTTGATGCTGGCTTCGACGTCTTCGAGGTGGCGACGGGCTGATTGGTCGTCTGTAACTGTGCATGAGTTGAGGAGGGCTTGTTGCGCGGAATGGAGATTGGATTCACGGAGGTTTTGGAGGTGGTTGAGCTCGTGGGTGATATCTTGACGTTTTGTAAGGACGTGAGTGAGATTGTTGGTTGCGAGGTCTGGGGGGACGTGAGTTGTTAGTTAGGGCTGTCGAGGTCAGGTAGTAGGGTTGGGGTTGTTGTATATAGAGTGTACCGTATGCTTGGCCTTCTTCCAGGGCGCTGTAGTTCCAATTTTGTGTTGCCATTATGTTAACGGATATTTGAAGAATGATGCCGGATTTGAACTGACAAGAGATATAAGATATATTTAAGGACCGGAGAATTTTTTTTTTTTTTTTTTTTTTTCCCTTCCTCTAGGAAAGTTCATTTGCAGCCTTGTTCTATTTTAAAGCCAAGGAACTGCGGAGTCCTGGGTTAGCGCAAGGCAGTGCCCGTACCATATACATCAATTGCTGCGAACTGAGCCTCAGGGATCTTTGCAGAATAAGCACTAATGGGATGGAGCAGGGGCCGAGGCAGTGTGCTGTTTATTCAGACCTCTTGGCTGCCCCGTATGGCCTAAATTAACGCCGACCCGATGTGATCTGACCGCTGCATATCCCCCGAGTGCACCAGTTGACTACCAATTACTCATGGCAGTGCAGCTTGCAGATATTATTTGCATAAGTTGGTTAGACTATCTCTTCAGTATGACTCACTTTGCCCTGGCGAAACCCCCATATCTCCTCCGTGTCTAGTAGCTCAGAACTGCACACAACCAGTATCCTAACACACTTTTCACGCCTTAGGATAGATGCATCTCCTCCAATTCCCAAACGAGCTCCTGCAGCTGATTGCAGACAACCTGACCACAGACGCAGACCTATACGCTTTAATTCAAGTACACAGTCACTTCTACCGTCTGTTTGAAACACAGCTATACGAAAACAACGTTCGTTATCATAACGGTGAAAGCTCCGCCCTTGTTTGGGCCGCAGCGCACGGCCAAATCAAGATCGCAAAGAAGTCGCTACAAGCAAACGCTAATGTCGACTCTGTCGGTCCCATGCACAAGTCCATCTTCCGGTGGAATTTATCAGCCTGTCCAAGCATTATCCTACCTTCTTCGCCCGTCTATTATCGGAACCCCGTGGATCTTCGATATAAAGCAACGCCACTCATGCTTGCGGCCGCGTGTGGCCACAAGGATATGACGGAGCTGCTAGTGAACCACGGCGCTGACGTCAATAATGAAATCCCCGAGGGATACACTCCATTACTCGCAGCGGTAGCCCAAGGACATACTGAGATCGTGGAGTACTTGTTGGCAAATGGTGCCAGCGTCACTGCCATGCTAGATGTTCATTGTTACGAACCACTTGAGCTTGCGGTACATGAGAATCGTCTAGAGGTGGTAAAGGTACTCCTTCGACATGGCGTTGACCCCAATAAATCCTCACCACTCACCATTGCGGCCAAGCGGGGGTATATGGAGGTAGCTCGTGTGTTGTTGAGGAAGGGGCAAGCGTCGAGGGAATCGGCGAGAATAGTTCCAACGCATTAATGGCTGCAGTGGAGTATGCACAGCCAATGATGGTCGACCTGCTGCTCAAATATGGAGGCAATATTGAATATAGAGACCCCTGCGGAATGACCCCTCTCGTATGGGCCGCTTTCTGGAGAAACGAGCAAGCTACCGAGGCACTTCTTCGTCACGGTGCCAACGTCAATGCATGCAGGCGTGGAGCCACAGCGTTAACCGTGGCGATTGATGAGGGGGAAGAGTCAGTGGTGAAGCTACTGCTTGAGAACGGTGACTTGAATGCCCCGAAGGGATGGGCGTCGAACAAGCAGCCACTTCTTCTGCGGGCCATCACAGTGGGGAACTCGGGAAACTCCGCCATAGTCGAGTTGCTCGTGAAGCATGGGGCTAACCCCAATGGTTGTTATAGGAAAGGGAGAACGCCACTGTTCTTGGCAACAGTCCAGAGGAATGTGGAAATAGTTAAATCATTGCTTGAATATGGGGCCGATCCAGATCTGGCGAACGGTAAAATTGATTTATTAACCTTGGTCTTTCTGAAAGGCCATGAAGAATTATTTAATGTGCTGCTCGAGAAAGGAAAGAAGCCCTAAATGCTGTGCTAGGTGCCTGACGGAGGCCGTATCCAGGCCCAGCCTCTCAGTCCCTCGCCGTTCGCTCATCTCAGCTGCAAATGATGAATATCGCCGATGAAAGACAGTCTCTTGAAAACTATTGTCGCCCATACCAGATTGCTGATTCATACCCAGCCTAGCGAGAAAGAGACTTTGGCGCTGATAAAGAAACTTCGTCGGCAAGTGACAAGGAGTACTCTCTTGACGATCATGAGCCGGATGACCAATGTACGGGTCGTCACTGTCTGGGCAGGAGCATCCACCTTTAGCGTGTAACATGGCACTAACTAACGATATGAAGAGGTACCTTCAAATGTGAAGATTGATAGCACCATTTGGTCAGAATCGTCCGTTTCCTCCTCAGTATCTACCGACGGGGAAGCAGACGACGAAGACGACTACGATAAAGTCGAAGTTAGCAGCATGAGAAGACTCGAGGAGAATTACATGCAGCATATCCGGGCAAAGGCTCTCATGGCCTTTGGTTTCCACGAATTCATCAATCGAGGAGCGATCAAGTCCGCCATAAACACGCTCACTCAGGAACAGCTTGTAGCCATTGCGAGGGAAATCCTGGGTCCCGAAGAGTTTCGGATAGAGCAGCACAGGGCAATAATATACTGGATGTCATGCGATCACTCTTCTTCAGCTCGTGGGCATCACAACATAGAGCATCTTTTCAAGGACCTATTCTAGGATTCGCAGCTCAGAGGCTTGTAGTTTAATATGTCCTGGAACTGTGACTCTCCGGCAGAGAAGCTGTGCTCTATGCTTGAGCAGCAGATCCAGGCTTTGTCTGCAGGGAAAAGGCAGCAGATGGTCATGGAGGCTCTCCAGCTGTTGGGCGAACTGAATCCAAAGAATGACATATGGTTGTGGGGAAATGTTTGGTAAGAAGACGGCGCTGAAGGGATTTAGGTAGCTTGAAAGGGGAGACAGTCATCTCATGATACCTCACTATGAGCTTCGTTTCTTTAAGAGATGCGTGCACGGGAGTGCTATGGCCTTATGTGTTCCATTGATTATTCTCGTGTTCGGCAAATTAGCGCAATTGATTTACCTTTTGACCTCACGATGGCTGGTTCATCTTGTCACCCAACCTTCTTCCTACACTATTAACGCTTATACTTATCCCGATACTCTACACCATCAGAAACAAGCAGTAAAAAATGGCCGAAAGAGAGGATCAGGGCAATTATCTGCACCCCGCAGCAAGCGAGCCCACAGAATCATACACGTACGAGCCATTACCAACCCCCACATCCATAAGACTCATTCAAGTAAAAGGAAGAGACCAAAATGGCACACTCCACGTCCAACTCAAAACCATTGACTTGAAAGACAAACCATGGTTCCACGCCGTCTCCTACACCTGGGGAAACCCACACACCGAGCTACCCCACGTCCAAGAAACTCACGCAGCCTATAACAAGAACTATCCTCCCGGGTATCGAGAACCGATTGTAGCAAATGGGAAGCGACTATTTGTGAGTCGAAGCGCATACGACGTTTTGGTGTCTGTCCCAAGGGATGCATGGGCAAAGCGCTGCAACAGGAGAAATCCGAAAAACCAGCTTCGCGCCAATATCCATTCGGCCTGTATGGCGAGCAAGAGCGAGGGTCTTGAAGAGCTGATCTGTGCTGGGGTTGATGTCGACGTTCAAGATCAGTATGGTCGAACACCGTTGGCCTATGCTGCGAAGCTTGGGAGGCTTGATTTTGTGGAACTTTTACTTGCTGCTGGTGCGGATGTGAGTATTGCTGATGAGAATGGACACCGACCTGTGGATTATGCCCGAATTGGGGACGCTAAAGATGTTGTCAAATTTCTTGAGAAGGCAGAGGAAAGAGGGTTAAGTGCAACTCGCAAATCGTGGCCTGAAGGACCTCAGATGTGGTGCTGGATCGACCAGATCTGTATTGATCAGAGTAATCTAGAAGAGAGAGGTTCCCAGGTGTCAATTATGGACCAGATATACGAAGTTGCTTCTTACACTCTCATATGGCTCGGGCTTGAAGACCGCTACACCAAAACTGCTGTTCAGGCAATTTTGAAATTGCACTCTGCACAAGGAGACTTAATCCACAGCAGTGAGATCATTCCCTATAAACACCAACCCGAGGAAGTATATGCCGCAGCTAATATTCCGTATGTTTCACTTGACGAGTGGACAGCTATTGCCACTCTGTTCCTACGTCCATACCTCAGACGGCTGTGGGTGATACAAGAGAACATCCTCTCTTACACATGTATTGGATATTGTGGGAGATACGAGGTCCCTTGGCGGGCATTTTGCACAGTTGCGCAGCAGGTCTACTTCCGACAAACCCTACTGGGAAGAGTAACATCAACCGAATTTATCGATCTGAATAGCCCCGTGGTGGCTATAGAGAGCGAGATCCTGCATCTCACGCAATGGAAGGACCGGCTACAGAATGGCGATAAAGCTTCCATGCCCAAAACCATGTCTCTCGAGAACCTTCTCTTTGAAACCTGGACCTTCCGCTCCACGGACGCGAGAGATAAAATCTTCGGTCTGTACGGTCTACTCACGAAGGTCGGCCCTGTCTCCTGGCGGCCGGACTATTCCAAGCCTGCCGCGCATGTATACGCAAACGCAACTAAAGAGATAATGAGAAGCGCCGGAGAACTACGTATGCTTTCTGCGGTTCTTGATAAAACCCTCCGCAATATCCCCGATCTCCCCTCGTGGGTCCCAGATTACAGTGTCCCATTTTGCAATATGATGTGCGCTAAATACAATGCTGCCGGGACACTTTCTCCTCCTCCGCATATTCAACCTAGCCCCTGGAATGTGCTCCAAGTGTCCGGGGCTAAGATTGATGCCGTCTGGCAAACGGGAAACACAACCTCCGGGCCCAAGCAGCTCGGCATGTTCTTCGATACCCGCTGGTTTGAGCTGGCTTTGCTCCTCACGCACCCGTACCACAACGGCCAGGCAAGGACCGAGGCATTATGGCGAACATTATGCGCGGATCAAAGCGTAGACGGTTCTTTTCCAGCCCCGACAAAGCATGGCGATTGTTTCCGGGAAATGACGACTATTCTATCCTGCGTTAAAGCAGAGGAAACCGCCCGGGCGGCAGAGGCAGACGCAAATATCGTCGTGCTCAAAGCAGCTATGCACCACATCCGACAGGTTCTCTCGAATCCACCTATTTCAGACCTCCCACATGAAGACATTCAACGTACTTTCGGAGACCCAGATACAAACCTCAGCAGCCCTGAACTCCAGACCTTAACGCACCTCCTCTATAAACTCCACTTTCTGGGCGTGGTAGAGGAGGACCCCTGGACGCCTACTATCGATGAGATCGAGACAGCCTATAACAGCACTACATGGCAGACATGGGATGAGAACAGCACCCTTCCGAGCGATGGGTCCGAGTTCCACGAGGCCCTGAGAAGCAAGCATGGCAGGCGGTGTCTATTTGTGACGAAGAAGCGGTATCTGGGATTGGGCCCTGCGTCGATGGTCGATGGGGATGAGGTGTGGGTGATACCTGGTTCTGGTGCTGCGTTTGTGCTGCGACCAGTTGAAGGGCATTCGTTTCACTTGATTGGCGAGGCATATGTGCATGGGGTTATGAATGGGGAGGCTGTTGGGCCGGGGAATGTAGGACTTTCTAGCATTCGGCTTATTTGACTGTGTCCATATATTTGATAGAACAATAATAGAAGATTGAAGGGGGAAAGGCCTTGGAGCAAGTGGCAGCATGAGGCACTCTTTACCCCTGTTCTCTGCAATATGTGTGTTCAGCTCAAGTGGTATATATATTTTGGTGGAAGGAGCTGTATAATTTACTTCATTGCCTTTGCATTTTTTCAAAGCTATATTCGGTATAGCCAAGACTGAAGTGCTTCAGCAATAAAGGAAACATGATTTAATCCAAAAGACCATACCACCCATACACTTATAACAACCCTTGACGCTTTGGTGGTTCCGTCACAAGTATATAGATAATTGATTCCTCAGGCACTAAACAATACAATATGTGAAACAACAATCGCTCTCACCGCCCACGCAGCTCCGCCCGGCAAAAAAGGCAAATTTCCAATTTTGCCAATCTTTTTTTTCCCTCGTCCTTATTATCTTACCATTACTCGGGGTTTTGTTTTACGTTGAAATTATAAACTTTGAGTTTTTTTGGGCTTGGAATAGTCGCACACCTTATTTTTACCATCTTTTTTTCTTTTTTTTTAAAAAAAACTCAAGTTCACAGCTACCATAGACAAAATGGGCGACAAGAAGCGCAAGGTCATCGAAAACAATCCCGAAGAAGCTGTTCAGCCCGAGGGCAAGAAGGCGAAGCGCGAGGAGAAGAAGGAGAAGAAAGAGAAGAAGCACAAGTCTAAGGATGTTGTGGAAGAAGTGAAGCTGGAGGAACCCAGTGCCAAGGAACAGAGCAAGTCCGATAAGAAAGAGAAGGTGAAAAAGGATAAGAAGGAAAAGAAGGAGAAGGCTGAGAAGGAAGAAAAGAAGGATAAGAAAGAGAGGAAGGAAAGGAAAGAGAAGGAGAAAAAGGAGAAAAAGGAAAAGAGCCAGGATGATACGCTAGAGGTAAACGGTGCTGAAGAGAAGCCGGAGGCCACAGACGCAATGGATGTTGATGAGAAGCCCGCTGGGAAGGCTGAGAAGACTGAGAAGACGCCGGAGGAGAAGAGAGAGAGGAGAGAAAAGTCGAAGCTATTGAAGAAGGCCAAAAAGGAAAAGAAGAGAGCAGAAGCCGCACAAAACGAGAGCCAACAACAGAAACCCGAGTCAAACGAGGAGCAATCTCAAGCAGCCGAGGACAATACTGCGAAGAAGGGTTCCCGATTCATTTGCTTTGTTGGTATGTTTAGTTAACTCTCCCTCAACTGATTCTACGGCCCTGACAGTTTGAACCAGGGAATCTCCCCTACTCTGCCAACCAAGAGTCCTTGACCGCCCACTTCGAAAAGATTGCCCCAGTATCTATCCGTGTCGCTACCCAGAAAGAGAAGCCGACCAAGTGTCGTGGGTTCGGCTTCATCGAGTTCGATAACTACGATCGCATGAAGACCTGCCTTAAGTTGTATCACCACTCGATGTTTGATGACAAGAAGTATCCTCCTCGTAGGATCAATGTTGAATTGACGTACGTACTTCTCCCGGATGGACATTAGACCCACTTTCTGAACGTTTGATTGACATCTCTCCAGTGCCGGCGGTGGCGGGAACACCGACGCCCGCAAGGCTAAGATCGAAGCAAAGAACAAGAAGCTCTTCGAGGAGAGGCAGCGCAATGCCAAGGAGATTCAGAAGGAAAAGGACAGGAGAGATAAGGCCGAAGAGACCGGTAACGATGAGTTTGCCGGTGTGCACCCCAGCCGACTGAGCCGGATGAACTAGGTTTTCTTCATAATCTTTTCATGTATGCCCATCTTGATCTGGTTTGGCCCACAAAATGTTTGCTCTTGTGTTCAGTTTAGAGATATCCTTTCCGTTCTCTTTTGTTCTGAGGTGGATATTTGGTGTTAAATGAGTGAGACAGGAATAAATAAACAAATAAAAAGAGAGAAAGAAAAAGGGATTTGAATGCATACTCGTCCATTTCCAAATGACTAACGTTCGCTAAGATGCATCCATCGCAATCACACCCGCAGCGTGCATTGTGGATGTCGCTACATCCCATCTATGAGACCCAGCCCACCCGAGAATGAAAGACCGAAACCAAAATAAGCAAGAAAAGCTAGAAAACAAACTCACAATCCCTTCAAGCGCGACATTCATTGCATGATATTGTATGACGTGTTACATTTTCATACTGTATTAAGGAAAGGGTTCAAAGAGATGAGGGGTGAAAGCGTTTGCGCTTCCAAATCAACATCAAAATCGTAGCATCGAGCTAAGGAGAGGTAGAACAAATGCAGTCAAAGAAAAGGAACAAGGGAATAGGAAATATCATCATGGGGGACGGATTCCCCAACAACCCAGACGCCGTATTAGTTCTTTATATTATAAGTCGGAAGAAAGTATAGGAATGGATCTACAGAATCAAACATTTGCTCTTCTTCGGCTTCGTGGTGGGTCGAGGATTGAGAACAGCACTGACACAAGGCGAATTAGCATCAAGACCCGCGGAATCTTTTCCGGTCAAACTTTCGCATCAACATACCGAATTGCCTCATCGAACACGCTCTTCAGATTACGCTGTGTCAGAGCAGAACATTCGAGATACTTGTGTGCACGGATTTCCTTGGCCACGGCCAGGGCTTGCTCGTAGGTAACGGGTTCCATCTTTCGTTGACGGAGGGCGTCTGTCGTCGCGGGATCGTCTCTCAGATCAAGCTTGGTTCCGACCAGAATAATTGGGACGTTGGGGGCGTGATGTTCGATCTCCGGGAACCACTGCACGAGAGTTAGTGAGGCTACACGCATTTCGACTTCGGGTAGGGAGTTTCCCGCAGGGGTCGCTTGGGAGGACTAAGCACCTTGGCCTTGACGTTGTCGAACGACGGCGGGCTGACGATGGAGAAGCAGATAAGGAACACATCGGTTTGGGGATAGGACAACGGGCGAAGTCGATCATAATCTTCCTGTCCAGCAGTATCCCACAGTCCTAAGCTAATCGGTCTGCCATCTACCATCACACTGGCGGTGTAGTTGTCAAATCTACGGTCTAGGTCAACCACAAGTTCACATTAGACGGGTATAGGGGGAAATAGAGGGTCACGGACACGGTCGGTATATATTCCCCGGGGAAAGCGTTGGTTGTGTACGAGATCAGAAGACATGTCTATCCGGGTTCACGATTAGCTGATGGGATCGACAAATATACGGGGAAATTCCCAGAAGAACAAGTGGGAGCTAGAACTCGGGAACCGGGAGATATTGTGTCCGGGCAGCGACTCACTTTTCCAACAGCACCGTCACCAGTCACCACACACTGTATATGGTCGTCTATTAGCCGCGGTGATCGACCGACAGATAAGCCACGGAGAGCTGGCGAGAGCTGACCTTCAAAGATTGGGTAGCGGGACCGGACGCCATTCTTTCAGAAACCTGCGATCTTATTGATGAAAAAGAGACAATTGCAGCGAGAATAGGTGTGCGATGGAGGGAGTAATAGTCAATCGACGATCAGGGCGCTATAAGGAGTTCGGTTGGTGTTGGCGGTGGACGAGCAACGTGGACGGGTATCTGCAGAGCGAACAAAAACGCAGAGGCAATCGAGTTTGGGTACTAGGTAATTTTGACAATACGACGGGCGAATCACAAGACGCTATGGCTCAGTAAATGGGAGATAAAAAAATATTCAAGAAAAAAGGGACCCAAGACGGTGTGGGGGAGGGACGGAAGAAGTTGACAACAATAAGACCACCAAATGCGGTTGGAGAAGATCGAGTGCGGAGAGAGTAGAGAATAGGAAATATAGAGGAGAGGAGGAAGAGAGAGGAAGAGAGAGAGAAGAGAAATTGACAAGACGAGCGAGAGGGGGAGACGAATCAATGAGACTAGTAACAAGTGGATGAAGAGGAAGAGGGGACTTCCGATGAGAAAGGGAGAGCGAGAGAGACAGAGATGGAGCTTTCTTCCTAAAGTCGATAGCTCACCTGAATTATAAGGTAAAAAAATAAAAAAATAAAAATTAGTAGGTATACTTAATTAATTTAATTTAATTCCATCCAATCTATCAACTTAGGAGTTCGACTAAGTCAGTGTCCTATATATCGTTATAAATGTAAACTTACATATGAGAAGAAAGAATAATTAATAAGTCCATGGGGAGATGGATTTCTTCCTTGGCTGGTTGGTGTTCGCGATGCCCCAATCATAGCTTCAAAAAATCAACTAATTGATGAACTGAATGAATGGCTGGTCGTTTCAGCGCCAATGATAAGGGAACAGTGCGGTTTCTCTTTTTAGGCTGGGGTTTTAGTTCCAACGAACAAGTTGGCTAGTTACAGAAGAGTACCATACTGCCACTTCTTGTAACCCTGACTGGTGAATCCTCCACTTCCTTTGCCTCTCCAGCATCGCGAATCACACAGTCCACCTAGCGCTCAGTTGTTCTGCCTGGCTGGGTCAATGCTATTATTATGTCCAACTTCTGCACTTATTTGCCAGATTCCAAGGAACTGTCATTCAGAAAGTTTGGTTCAGGGGCTGTACCAAAGGGCGTTGGGTGACCGACTTACATAACATTTATTTTATAGTTAGGATCTAGTTCTTATCGTGGGAAAATCAATACAAATAGACTACCAGTCTACATTCAACGAATTTCCATACATACAGTACTGTACATACCTCGGAGTATGGGACTCTTTTCAGCCTCCATCAGCACATCTAAAATGTAACCCGTAGAGAGGTTAATTCCATTCGGTTTTAAGAGCACATACAGCAAATCATCAATATAGAGACTACCACCTATTAGATCTCACCATCTGCTGCTGCATTGACCGCCACCAAAGAAAAGGAAAAACAAAAAAGCCACTCTCCCTCGAATCCCAACTACCTAAACTAACCTACTAGTATTTTTAAACCCACCCACGCTTGTGACTGGTTCAACTCTCCGCATCTACCCTCTATCCCAGTGTGATATCATGCAAGCCAAGTATGCATCCTTCCATAGCCTTATAAGTGGCGCATAATCTGATTCCTATCTGGTTCATATCCATGCAGTATGGAACGTTCTATATCACGATTTGCTATATTACTCTCTCATTGAGTATATAGCTGCCTACTGTACTAGTACAGTACATATTACTGCTAACCGCCCAGCCATCTACCAACCAAGAATGAAATTAGAGCTCCGCATAAACCACCACCAAATAGTAAAAATATTATTATTATAAGAATGACTATACTAATAATAAACCTCTACGACTGAACGCGTGCGACTACCATCGATTCTCGAAGAATCCCATGCCCAACTTTCACATCATATGGCTTCTCCATCAACCCAGCCGCCTTGCTCCCGAATTCCTGGAAATGCGGACTGAGCAGATGCATATGTAGCGCATCCTGGTCCTTGTATCTGTAGATCATAAGCCAATCTGACTCCAGTGTCATACCCATGTCTATATATGTTCTACATACCTCTCAACTACCATTATCTCATTCCCGTCCTTAATGGAGAAGGCATAGTAAATTAGGGTATCGGGTTCGGTGGAGTGCACTTGGCGAGTGAGTTCTGCGATATGACCTGAAAGCTAGTCGGATTGTTTTCTTTAGTCAGCAACCGAACTGCGAAGATAATTCTGAAGCCTGATCAATCGCAAAGGCTGAGAGGAGAAGGTATGAATGGAGGGGGGGCGTTACCTCATCATGCTTGCCCGGCTTAGGGTACATGATCGCGACCACATTCACCTCCTCGAACGCCATTTTGCACTCTCGCTCGCTGGAGGAACACAAAAGTAATAAGTTATATAAGAGATAGACCCAGACTGAGCAGGAAGCAGAGAGGATTGATTGTTGTGTTTGGATTACCAGAGCATTGC